>JAANSP010000292.1:0-24430 GCA_036850745.1 Homidia socia
AAGCGTTGCATTATGATAATAATAATAAGTAGTAATAGTAGTAACAAATGTGCATGTCTCATGATATATATTTTCTCGCATTATTCACATGGAGAAGGAGCGATTTCGTTGTTTTTTGGTAGTGAGCGTGTGTAAAAATAAGAGCTGAACCACATTTCAAAGGTTTACAGTGCAGACGCTCTTCCCATTCATTCACCTGGCATAACTACAGCACTGCTTTATTGTAGTGTGCTGTGAAGCAGCGATATAGTGATGTTCCGTGCTTACTCGCTGTGTGAAAATTATTATGTGCATAGTATTTAATTTGAAAGAAATGAAGAGAACTACAAAGAAAGCGAGAGAGAGAGAGAGAGAGGAAGAAAAAAGGCATAATAATAATGTAAAATATTCTTCAAAAGTGAAGGAGATGGAACAGGAGCAGAGAAAAAAGTGAAGTAGGTATGCGTTCAAATTGCGTATGTATAACACAAAGCCTCAGCGAATGAGTTTATTAGGACAAATTCACTCATTAGAAAATTGTAGGGGCAATTAAATCCAAATTACACGGGCACATTTCAAAGCACGCAAGCATGATTTCTCGCTACTTCAAACACACGCTCTCTCTCTCTCTCTACTATGCATAGCTTTAATAAATATAAGGATGGACGCAGCAATACAAGGTTATGCTCAAGTACATATTTACACATTATCTAAAAGTCTAATTTACTATTTCTGTCGTAATATTTTCTGCATAATGCATTTAGCTAAGCATTATTATTATAAGCTGCCACCATCATCATCAAAATCGTCAGAGGTAATAGCACGTAAAAAGGCAAGCAACCAAACCCTATAATAAAGGGAAATCCCAATTTATTCACACTTTGCGTATAAAATGTAGGGAACAAGTGGGGTCGAAAGAGGAGAGGGCAAAAGGCATACTTTACTCTAAGAGCTATGTACAATGTAGGTAATAATGACAAAATGAAAGCTCATATTACGCTGTTCTCCTTTCATGTGTTGTGTAGCTATGGAGGAACTGGTGGTGGTGGCGGTGCTGCAAGTTGTAGTAATGTAATGACAATGGGCTAAAAAAACAAGAAATTACTTGTTACGACGACGACAACGACGACAACGAAGGTTATACATGCACATTAATTAACATGTTGCTACATATTACACACAACAGACTTAGTCCTAACAGCTGTGCTAATAGCTAACAATATGAGGCATGAAAGTGGAGATTTTTTTTGTGATTTTATTTCCCGCGTATAAATCCCATTCTAGGTACATAAATGGGGGCTTTAAATTGGACCGTTTATTTTCGCAGGGCAACACTGATGATGTGAAATTGTATTTCTCTGCAAAGTATTGCAGAAGTAAAGAAAATAGGGAGTGGAGAGAAAAGCATTTGCCGCTTTAAAACGAAAAATAATGAAAAAATAAGGCATTGATGAATGAATAGCTGTGGCAATGGTAGTAGGGAGCTCTGCAGAGAAAAAGGGGTTGTTTACGAGGACGGTACTTGGATGAAATGAAAATACGGGTGAACAACGTCTCTGAAACAATAAGGCAGCAAGGTCCCGGTACATTTCTCAACGCATTTTCCTCTCTAAAAAGTTGACTCTTTCATTCAACTAGTAAAATGAAATTTGTTCCGGAAACAAGACAAAAAAATACTGGTATAAGTTGTATGTATATTTTGTAGTATCAACATTGTTGTTGCTGATGCTGCCACACTCGTACTGTTTCTGTTACGTTTGAATGATTTTTTTTCTTCTTTCTCTTCTTGGAAGTGAAAAGATTGAAGTTGTTTTCTCGCTCGTCTTACTTTGGTTGTTGTTTTTTCTGGTATATTGTTCCAAGAGGAGAAAAAAAGCTGGCGGATTCATTAAACGACTATTTTCTATTTGATCGTGACTGACTTGGGGCTACTGCCAGTCTAGTAAGCAGCATCAGTTGTTGTTGTGTCGATTTTGGCATCCATCTATCTATCTCTATCCGCGATCCGTGTAACTTGGAGAAAGTTTGTGCAACAATAACAGCAGGCAAGTATATTGCTATAGTGCATTCTACAGGAAAATCCTACATGCATACCTACATTCATTGAGTAAAACGGTTTTTGTCGAGCAAAAGAAAAAGGGAAACTCCAGTCGTCAAGACGCAAGAGAACAATGGATATAGATTTTAGTCAGAGTGTTATTATTACTATAATTTGGAGAACAGGCATTATCAAAGGGAAAGTACCTCAGGAATATAGAAGGGAAGAGGAAAGAAGGAAAAAAGAGAGACGACGCACAAATCAGGACGGGAAGGCAAGCAAGAACAAAAAAACACAAGGAGAAGAAATAGGAAAGGAACAAAGGGAAAAGTTGGTATTTATGTCTGTGTGCATTTCCCTTTAAAGACATCAAATGAAAGTAACCTTGTGCCATTGCACTGCATTGTGGAGAGCGGAATTCACTGCTGCTGCTACCAAGTTTCCATTACTTTGTTTCAAAAGTAGTAGTACGTACGTACGCTACGTCTCCCATTAAAAGTGAAATGGTATGGACACAATGACTAGATGTGTGGTATTTGATTGCTGAGAGTTTTAAGGGGAAACGGAGATTTTTTCTTGAGAGAGAGAGAGAGAGATGGTATGTACGAGAGGGAAATGGGGAATAAATGCAAAAAATATGTAATACTGGTGTATACACAGCACTACCCCCACCACCACTACTAATGTTACTCCCACCAAAATAGCTAATAGTACTTGTCTGCTCAAACTTTATTTTTTTGCGCTGACATTAACCTATAATAATAGGGGTATGTGTTAAAAGAGATCAGCAGTGTAAAAGAGAGCTTTTTTTGAGAGAACAGCAAGCAAGAAAAGAAAGATTACAGTTTAAAGGGATTAAAATCACACACAACACACGTTTTTTTCTTCTACTTTTGCCCTGTTTTCCGTTTTTATTACTGCTGCATGCTTGCCTATGGCTGTGTGTGTTTGTGTATATAGTGTAGACACATAAGTGTGGGTAGCGATTTCATTGTCATTACAAAGAAAAGCTAGTCAGCGCAGAGGTCTTAGGTCATCATCCAAAGCTAAATAGTTTGACACTGTGTGCATTCAAATAGTGTATCTAAACGCACAGCGTACTACAACTACTATACTGTATGCATGTCAATCTATCTCTCTGCTTGTGTTTGAAAAAGAATGGAAGCAAGTGTAAGAGGGAGAATTTTAAGCTAAAACAAGTCTTTCTTAATATGTTCATACCTACCTACCAAAATGTTATATTGTGTATCTTGGGCGTGTGTTTATACAGCATTTTAGTACAGTACTTTTCTCTACTCGTACAAACAAGCTATAAATGTAAGCCTTTTATGCCTGTGTGTGTGTGTCTCCATCTCCTTGAGAGAGCTATTTCTTGTGAAACCACTGACAACTATTACAAAATTCCTTGTGTAATCAAATCCCTTTTAAAGTTCATCATTCTCATCGTCAAGATTCACTCTTCCCCACCGAAAGTGTTCTTCTCCTGTACATACGACTTGAGTCATTTTCTTTTTGCTCGCATTATTTCGTCTTCTAATGATACTTTGGGAAGAGACATTCAGAGAAAGACTACTGAAAGCAGAAGAAGAAGAAGACGAAACAGGAGAAGTTTTTTTCTTCTTGCTTTTCTTTTACTCTCTCATATAGATTAACTTCAGCATCTTCTATGATTCTCGTCAAGTATCATATTGCATGTCAAACTCCGCCTTGTGTGTTTCAGACTCTTTTTCTCTCTCGTCTTGTGTTCTACCACCACCATTACCACCACTGCTTTTACAACTACTGCTAATACCATCTAACATTTCTTTTCATCCATATAATGATAGAGGGAAACAGACGAGGTCGTTTAATTTTTTTTCTTTTGCAAAAAAATAAGAATGGAAAAAGGGGTGTTGTTTCAGCATTGTATAAAAATGCGCGTATCTATATTTAGTATATCGTGCGATATACCTGTGTGTGCTTCAAAAAAATAGAGAGAAAATCTAAAGAGACACGAGATAAAAGTGTACGAACTATTATACCGCCACTACTCCTCTCAAAAGGAAAAAAAATAACTAAAAGCAGCATTTATTTTATTTTATTTTTCTTCTTCTTTCATTTCGCTCGCATAACGTGTGTACTACTTTTTTGTATTAGTTCCTGGTACTGCTGATATTAGAAGTACTCATAAAAACTCGCACAAGAAAATACTTTTGTTGCGTGCAAACAGAAATTTTCATCCAAGAAGGAGGCGGATATGATGGCACAATTTTACCTTTCTCCTCATCACTCCAGCCATCATCATGGTCCCCGTCATTATCAACATGAGAGAATAATGCTTGTACACATTTGAAACTGATGATGATAATGTGCATAATACTTTAGAAAAAAATGCAAAAAGAAAACGGGAGAAATGGAAGGGAAAAATACGGAGAGATAATTGCAAGGAGAAAAGAAATAAAGCACGTAAAGGTATGCTCAAGCATGGTTTACCCCGAAAGAAAGTAAATAGCCAAGTTGAAATCAGTGGAAAACGTCTCTAGAGCTTTTTTATGCACACACTTTCCTTTTCCTTCTACTACAGAGTATGTGTGTGATTTTAAGTTACCTATTTGACAAAAAAATAGACGGGAGGAAAGGACGTGGGAATCGGTGAAAAGGAGGAAAAAAAGTGATTTTATGTGTTTGACATGTCAAGAGTGAAACAGCAATACTTGGAAGACTACGCCTTTTCTCTGGTTCTCTGTAGCATAGACATATTACTTTTTTACATTCCGTTTGAGTGAGTGAGTTGAATGGGTTTTGCATGCAGCATTATCAAGATGAAGGATGATGACTATCAACTTATTATTGCAAAAAAATGCTAGCTTTGCTGAAAAAAGTTGAAGTATTTTCTTTTGTCGACCATCATCCTCATTATCAAGTAGAATAATATGGAATGAAGGGCTTTTATTTTGACTAAAAAAATGTGAATGGAGTCGTTGTAAGTGAAATGTGAAAGTATGATGATAGGTGGGAGAAAGAGAAAACAATCTGCAGGGAATATGGACGACGACGACGAAACGATAATAATAATAATAATAAAAATAATAATAGGTAGTAATGATAATGTTTTTATTGTAAATGTAGGCTATTGTTAGCTTCTCAGTTAAAGTTTAATATTGGCGCTGCCTTTTCCCCATGTAGCAGTCGTCCCCGTCGTTGCTGTTGTCGTCCTTGCCCCTTTCAAAGTAAATCAGAGCAGGAGAGAAGAGAAAAAAATTATCCTTTTGCTGTAAATATAGTCATTGTCGAAAAGACCGTGCTGGTGGCGGTGGTGGTAGTCGCCGTTGTTTGGAGTAAAGAAAAAGCGTTGGAATTAATAACATGAATGAATTAAGCATAATATTGCCTTGAGTACGTACGTATGTGTATGTACGTGGTAGCCAAGGTACATTTGACTTGCCTCTTCTTTTTTCTCCCTGCTCTCTGGTCAAACAAGACGGTTTGTTTCAAACTAATAATAAAGGGTCTGGGAAAAACGGTGGAAATCCCCCAAAATTGCACATTACAAAATAATGGACTTTATAGCTGCTTGCCTTGTGTGGAGAATGCCGCGCGGTGGGTTGATATTGGCGGAGGAAAAAAGTAGTAAGGGAAAAAGATGTGTAGTTGGAAGAATAAGAGAAGTAAGAAGTACATGCGAGTTTAAGTAAAAGTCTGTAGTGGGATGAAAAGGAGGAAGGAGAAAAAATTAAGTCGAATAAAGTGTTTTCCTACTATTGCACTGCTGCCCATGTGATTGCTATATAATGTAGCAAGTTTTGTGCAAGATTGTACAATAATAGTTTAATAATACTTTTTACGTAATATGAAGCCATACATATGTGTGTGTGTGGAGTGTAGCACAGACAAGCACAAGATCCATAATAATATTAGATTCAGAGTTTAGGTGGAAATCTAGCGCTCTTGACAGAAGCCTCATGGAAATGGAAGGAAGGAAAGAAAGTGAGAGGAGGAAAACATGTGTGTGTGTGTGTGTCTCAGCATTCGTGAATGAGTTTTAAACTGGTCATTATTATTACTATTATTAAAGCATTCTGTGTTGTTGATAGGGAAAAGTAGTAATATAATAAGAGGAGGCATCTACACTGTATTTAAAAGTGTAGGGAAATGCGGAGATAAAAAGAAGATATTATTATTATTATTGTTGTTATTAGCGCCATACTAGTGCTGCTTCGTCCTTGTGCTGCTGCTGCTACCAGTGGAAGAAAGTGACAGCGTCAGCATAAGTCGTGTGTAAATATTGTAGGGAAACAGTAATTTTATGTGAGCCTATATGCGTGTGTGTAGAAAAAAGAAGGGCGAGAGAAGAAGTGATTTAAAAAATAGTCAGATATGAGGTATGTTTATATGAAAAGAAGAGGAATACGAAGGTTAAGATCTGGAGAGAGAGGTAAACAGACCGTGGAATATGATTTTTTAGGCTACGTATGGCGAAAATGGATGCATGGGCTTAAGTCAAATAGCCAAGAGGATCCTTTCCTATTCTTTTTTTCTCCTGTTTTTTTACCGCTGCTGCTTCTGCTACTTTACGACAACATGGTCGTCCAGACAACGCTAGATGAGGAAGTAGCAGAGCAGCAAGCAGAGGAACAAGAAGAATAAGAAGAAAAAGACAAGGTGAAAAAAGGAAGAGAACAACGGCAGCAGCAGTAGTAGTAGTAGCATCAGAGAAACAAGGAGAAATGCAAAGGCAGTTCTTTATCAATTTCCAGTAGGATCATAGGAAGTCGTAGCGATTCTTTTTTAGAGCTCTGATTCCCATTTCCCACCCGCTGTTTTTCTCCTTACTTTTCAGTTTGAAAATTTATGGAATTCTACTTTTTCGCTTTTCGCTCTCTCTCTCTCCAGCGCCATTTCTCTCGCATGACTATTTACAGTGAGAAGGAGTACATACTTACCACCATATCTGCCACTTTCACACAATGATAAAAGCATTATAATAATAATGATATGGCGGCAGTGTATGCTTACATTTCTATTTTCATATGAAACTGTTACATTGACCATCTCAGCAGCACCACTAAACAAAATGAACGTTTTCTTTGTAAGCATGAACCCACCTCTCTCTCTCTCTTTCAAATAACCTGGAAAGGTGTCCTCTCATCCGCATCCCCCATTTATATCACAAAAATATTCAGACTCATAAAACTAACCATGAATTATTTGCTTGGAACAACAATAAAAACTATTTCTATATCTGCTCCATATACTACCACCACACCACTCTCTCTCTCTCTCAGTGTTCATTTCAATGTGTGTCTCATCTTCCACATTTTATTCCTTCTTGCCTTCTCTTATTTCTCTTACCTTTTTTCTGTGGAAAAAAAATCCACGTGGAATTCGGTTGAAAAAAATAGCGCCACTCATCTTCAGTTTGATTTTCATTGGATTAGACCAAACAATCTTTTTCCTCTTTCTTCTTCTTCTTAATAACAGATTTCGCTTTTTATTTTTATCATTTTTATTATTATTTCCGAATTTTATAAGTCATTCCATTTTCCTTCTCTGCGTTATGGTCATCATCATCATCAACAACGCCGTAATAGTTAAAAACAAAAGCTATAATAATAGCATGAAACGGACTTCTTTTTCCCCTTAAGCATAGACATACCACCACAACCAGATACCTCATTCACCATCATCAAGTTTTTCCCCGAAATTCCTGAGGTGATAGATATATGTACGCTCGCTCATTTCTTGCCCCTTTTCCCTCTCCCGACTCCTTTTTTCCTTGGTCGTCTTTTTTGTTTCTGATCTTTCCGCAATTAATAAAACAGTCAGTCAGTAGGACATATCGATGAATTCCATTACACTCTTGAGAAAAAAAGCTTCGAGTGGCAAAGAAGAAGACGCAAACGGAGAAAAGAAAGAAGTAGGCATATGAAAAAAACTTGCTTTTCGTAATGATATATGTAGGTATTTGGTTTAGTGTATGTATAGAGGCTGCAGGCAGCAGTAGTAGGAAAAGAGGAGAAAAAAATTTGGACTCGTCTTCGCTATTACTACCACTAGTATGTCAACGAGTTGGCCTCATCTGTCTTTCGGTAGGAAATTAATTTGCCTCGATAAAATATCGAGAGTGTAATATATCTGAAAAATGGGAATTGAATGTCTTCCATATAATATTCCTCGCTCCTCAGTATTTTTTCTTCTGCTTCTTCTTCTTCATTCTTTATATTTCTCTCTTTTCCTGGCTGCATGGATGGATGTTTTTTCTGGTGTATTTTGAAAGAGGTACCCTTTTATTCCCTCTCTTTCTACACGATAATTTCCACTACAGCCACAAATACTAGTTCTCTATCTGTATGTGTGTATTTATGGGTACATAGAGGAGCCCAGTTCTGTCTGGCTAGCTTTTCGCCACTTATTTTTTTCACTCATGCGAATGTAATGGGACGGCAATGAAAGTGTTGAAGATAATACGACCTCTCGTTTCTCCTTATTTTTTCCTGAGAAGAGGGGAGAGAGAAGGGGTAATGTAAAAAGATGTGAAAGATAAATGGGTTATGAGTTATAAGGGCACTTAAGAGAGAAGTCGAGAAATAATACTCAACAATAAATATATTAAGGGGGATGACATCAAGGAAAAAGAACTTGCTGCTGCTGCTACTTCTACTATTACAACTGTGTACTATATTTTCCAGTAGGATTCTGCTGAGCAATGAATACTTCATCCATTACAAAAAATAACATTGAATGAATGTGAGTACTTGCTGCAACTACTACAACTGCTATATATAACATTTTTAGCCATTAAGCATTTTCCTCTGTCACTACTACAAAAAAGGAAAATGATACAGTACACTGTATCAACTATCAAAACACACACACCAAATGAGAGTTATCTTCTCAGCTTGATTCTTTAATCTTTGGAAAGGAAGGGAGAGAAAACGGAAGAAATGAAAAAAAGGTTTCTCTTTTTCACAAGCAAAGGCTCATTCAAAAAAATGTATTATGAGAAAGGTAAAGGAAAGAGAAGGGGGAAAAGTCAGCCCAGGACATAATAAAATGGACCAGAGTTGCTGCACTGATATTATTTCACTCTCCTCTACACAAAGAGGGGCTAGTGAACTATGTAACAATATTTATAGCATACCTAATGCTTGTATTTATAACGTCTCATTTAATGTCACATTTGTCAACACACTCACCATTATTATATTCTATGTCTACACACTGTACTGCCACTTTCCCAAACAATGGGAGATTTAGAGTTAAACAAGGAGTAAATTAATTATGCGCATAATTGCTTGTTCTAAAATACAATTGTTTGGTAAAAAATAAATAAATAATAATAACTGTGGTTATTTTAATTCTTCTTCTTCTTCCACCTGTCTTGGTTGTCTTCTAGTTTCGAGATTCGTGCTTGCAACCAGCGCACTCGTATAAAAAAATTATACCAAAAAATAGTAGTGGTGGTGGTATCCTTAGTAAACAACTTTGGCAACAAAAGAATAATAACAATAACAATGAAATAACATTGTTTTACTATACGGAACGATACAATTTTACTTTTTGTATAATAAATGCACATAAATGGTAGTAGGGATTTTCTTGTATCTATTCTAGTGGATTGCTTTGTTTTACTCTTTTGTTCCCCAAAAGTGATAACCAGCATGAGCATGTAAGCAAAGACAATGGACAGTACTGTTATATATAGCGTGGGATGTGGAATAGCGATGAAGATAAAATAATTCGCTGCTGCTGCTGTTGCGTCGTCGTTGCGAAAAAGAAAACTCAGACTCTTTTGTTCAGAATTGTTGTAAGGAATACAATGATGAAGTTGATCAGATCAGAGTTGAATGGTTGGTTGCTTCTCTTGATGATGATGGTATGTATGGCGTAGGAGTGTACTATTTTTTCGGTCCATGATTCTCCCACTTTCTGCTTTTCTTTTCTTTTTCTATGGCGTTGACCCAGTCAAATATACAATGTCTGTTGTAGTGGTTTGGTGGTGGTGGCGTGTTTCACCAAGTCCAACGAATACACATACAGATAGAAATACGAAAATAGGTAGTGTACAATATATCATGGCATTTTTTTCGTCTTCTTTTGTTTTTTTTATACAAAAGTTGTAATAATGGAAATGGGAAAAAAGTCTATAAAGAAATGGATGTTGTTTTCCCTCTCTGTCTGTGAGACTCCCTTTCTCCCTCCCTCTCTTCTTTCACCGTTCATATTTTTCCTGGGGAAAAAAAGTACGAGAGACTGAGGGAGAATAAGGGGAAAAAATAGTGTGGAATGTCCATGGGCATTCCAAGTTATTATTACCTGGACTTTTTTCCCTGGATGATGACCCAAGAAATAAAAGGGCGCGCACAAACTTGTGCTATAATAATTCTATCCTAGTAATGACAAGTCAGATGTACACCTGAGGATGTATAACTACTGGTGAAAAGACTTGAAAATATTTTTCCTGAATCGCAATGAATGGCTCTGAAACTTTTTCAATAAACATATTTATTGTCTATAAAAAATCCTCAACTTCCGAAGTATGCATTTCCGAAATTCACAAAATGTAGAATTTCATGTTTACAAACATTCTCACCACTCTCATCTTCTGCCTTGATTGAACCAAGTACACCAGGAGCTAACGTGTCCTGAAGGACTTAATTTTTCATACACCTGATTTATGTATTTAATATCTCAATTCCGAATTTGAGTTTAGTAATGGCTCGAATAACTCTAGTGCTGCGAACAAAGACAGACAGACAAACAGACAGACAAACCTTTCAACCAAGACAAAAACTAGCTCTATAAGCATTAAAGTGTGGCGATAGTTAATAACGTCACAAGAAGGAGTGTTGTTTTTCTGCCCACATTATTTTTCACTCTGGTACAAGCTAGGTAGGGGCCTGCATATATAGTATATACATGGCATTGGTGGTGATGGTGCTACAAGGATGTGACGGGGCGGCGGTTGAGTAGTGGTGGATAGTTGGTGTGTTGGTGTTGCAAGTTTCTTTTTTCCGAGATGTGTTGCGAAGCAGACACCGTGAAAGCTGACTTGAGTTGGTGGCTGAGATGATTTGGTCGGTACAAGCAAACAGGGAAAAAGGTATTCTTGTATGAAACGTTGGAAATAATACCGTGTAAAAAATAGAGGAAAAGCTTGTAAGTTTTCCCATCTTTACTTTATTTTTCTTTTCAGACTCTTTATTCTTCTTGTTCCGTGTGTAAAACTTGGAAATGTAGTGTTTATGAAAGTAGGTATATGAACATACTACTTATTTCCCAGTATACAGACTCGGTAAGAAAATCGCCCAATAATCTATATAGTGTAATATTTAACCCAGATAATATGTGTAAGTGGGGAATTGGAGAAGAGGGAAACTTTGATAGAGTGAAAATACGAGGGAAAGAGTTTAAGAAGAAAAAAAGGAAACCTCCTGACTCAAAAAATAAGAGATGAATTGGTTTTTTTCTCTCTCTCTTCCTTTCTCCTTTTTCCGAAGTGATTCTGTAGGACCTATTACTACACATCAGTGATATACCAAGATTACCGCTAATATGACACATACACACAAACATCCACTGAGAGAAATATTAGAAACACTACATGCCTCATGTAAGTACACACACATACACTTATTACGAGAGGAAAACATATATCCAGTTACCCACACCCAACAACTTATTCTCTCGTGTATTATACATGCATTCCTATTACCTACACATATGTATAATAATAATAATAATGGCTGAGTAGTGTGGTGGGGAAGAATGTATTTTTTAGGTACGTATGTCGTGCGTACTTTCATTCAATAAAGCAACGTGTTCCCTTTTCTCACTCACTTTGCCGTGCAGACGAAAAAGGTGACGTGAGAAAGAAAAGAAAGTAAAAAAAGAAAGAGAAAAAAATCGGACATGTCGTCACTGCTTTTTTCTTCTTCTTTGTACCTACTTACTTTACAGGCAAGTACTCACTCACTCACCATCACCACCGCCACCAACACTACACTCACTACACTGTGTAAGCAAAGTAAAGGAAATCAGCGAAACCTAAAGAGTTACCAAACACTGTAGTTTTTTTGCTCCTTCCTCTTCCATTTCTTTACACTTTTATTGTTACTGAAATCGATGCTAAGAAATTGGGATATTTCCTTTCTTCTTGCCATCATTTCTACACATAAAGTTGGTGTTAAGATCATGTCAGCAGCGGCGGGAATGGCGAAAAAAAATATTACTGGAGTAGTAACGTACTCTTCTTCGTCTTCATTTCTGTGGTTATATCCCGGAGGCTTCTTTATTTTTTTTGAAATATGAGGTTGTCGGGGCGAACGTACGAAGAAATTGGGATATTTCCTTTCTTCTTGCCATCATTTCTACACATAAAGTTGGTGTTAAGATCATGTCAGCAGCGGCGGGGATGGCGAAAAAAAAATTACTGGAGTAGTAACGTACTCTTCTTCGTCTTCATTTCTGTGGTTATATCCCGGAGGCTTCTTTATTTTTTTGAAATATGAGGTTGTCGGGGCGAACGTACGTGTAACATTGTACAACATTGAAAGAAAGAGCTGGCTGTCGGAAAGAAAAAAACTGCTACTGTTGCCACTCTTCTTTTCTCGCCCTTTTTTGTTCTCTCCATCCTCACTACTAAAACACAAGTATAGAGACATGGCGGTACATTAGAAGCGGGAAATAGAGACTTTATTTTTTTTGAAATATGAGGTTGTCGGGGCGAACGTACGTGTAACATTGTACAACATTGAAAGAAAGAGCTGGCTGTCGGAGAGAAAAAAACTGCTACTGTTGCCACTCTCCTTTTCTCGCCCTTTTTTGTTCTCTCCATCCTCACTACTAAAACACAAGTATAGAGACATGGCGGTACATTAGAAGCGGGAAATAGAGAAATGGGAGACAAGAAGCCACACAAGCCATTATTGAAGAAGCATACTTACCAGCCATTATAGTTATAAAAGAAGAGAGGAGCAAGGTAAAAGCGTCTGTTGCCACATATTACCTTTTTTCTCGCCAGCTTTCTTCTCACCTCTTTTGAATGGAAGAAAACGATGAAAAAGGCAGTGGTGGTGATTTGAAGTGATGTAACGGTACTGATGAGCAACTCGTACAAATGTAGTGACTGAGAAAGAAAGGAAACTCTGTGGTGGAGTCAACGGCGCTGATGATGATGGCAGTGGTGCTGGTCTGTGACGACAACAGAATGGTAGAAAAGAAGATGTCTTCCTATTTCTCTCCTTTTCTTCTTCCTCATCATTCTCATCGTCGTAGTTGTCCTCACCGTTCTTCCCAACGTGTAGAGTAGCAGCAGCACCACCGTCACTACGCAACTTCTTATAGAAAACTTGATACCTTTTTTGAATAGAAGGATTTGAAGATTTTGTGTGTTGAAAGATGTCAAAGACGGAAAAAGGGCATTATTGTCGGTGCGAACAACTGTCTTTTTCATCATCATGCAAAAAAGCTCTTCGAATGGCAAAGAGAGAGAGACTGAGCTTCACTGAGCAATAATAATAATAGGCAATAATATTACATGGTCGTCCTTGCAACTACTTTTTCTCCTTCCAACTTAAGTAAGTAAGTATTATATTCCTCTGTCTATTCGTAATATATTCCACACAACGTACACACACCTCCATTTAAATAAATTGAGAAGAAATGAATAGCTCTATAGTATAGTAAATACATACTATAAATATATTAATATTATTA
Organism: Homidia socia; assembly: GCA_036850745.1. Lineage (NCBI taxonomy): Eukaryota > Metazoa > Arthropoda > Collembola > Entomobryomorpha > Entomobryidae > Homidia > Homidia socia. The sequence continues at coordinate 13,715 of JAANSP010000292.1, forward strand.
GTACACTTTTTATGCATTTTCCCTTTTGGTGGCCTCTTCTATTTCTTTCGGGGAGCTGGATAGATTTTGTGCAAGGGAACGGAGATAAAAAATATATAACGACGACGACGACTACGACATTGGCGGCTGTTGGTGATGGTGGTGGTGAAGTTCCAGAGAAGGAGTAGGAGTAGTTACAGCAGCAGCAGTGGTATGTGGCTGCTGTACTGTAGGACGTGAGGAGGATGGACGCGATGATGGTGAAGTAATTTTCTGACGAAAGGAAATGTGTCACTTTAATTCATCCTAGACAGCTGTGTTGATGTGACTGTCGTGCAAATTACACCACTTTGCTTTGTAATTAATGACGCTAAATCACATTTCCGAATACAAAAAAGTCACAGGAAGACGCAGCACAGAGGCAGTACCAGCAGCAGCTGCACTAGGAAGACAAAAGAAGGGAAGACAGGAAAAGCACACACGAAAAATTAAACTTGCAATTTCTCTCTCTCTCTCTCCAGCTCCTTTTTTAAACATTCGATTCCACTATTCATTTTTATAAATATGGCCACTTACGTTTGTATTTCACACTGCTACTTGTCCTCCAGTATGGATAAAAAGTAGAACAATGGAATTGTTTTAGGTGATTAACTGTTCACTCGATTTCCTTTTGCCAAAGAAAACACTATTTCACACGGAATATTTTATTACCAGCTTAAATGAATGGAAAGAGTGCCATATAATTTTTATCCGGCGCCTCACAACATGTACTCCCACGAGTGTTCAGTTCAACTTGTTTCGTCTCCTTGATGAAAAACAGCTGCAGTATTTAGAAATAAAATGCATATATTCAAGTGGGTATTCTTTAGGGAGAAAAAAGTCAATTTAAATATTTTCGTAATAAAATATTAAAACTGACAGATTTTGTGTAACTTTGTTTAAAATTAATGATTTTTTTTCGGCAGTCATCATAAACCCTTACGTAATCCATCAATTCCCCCGTGTCTCACTCAACAACAAACTTTTTTTTTCTTCGTGCTACTTGTTCACTCAAATGAAAGGTGTGGATGGAAAAAAGGAGGAGGAAAAAGGAAGGCAATTACATGATTCTTTCGTCGTCGTTCCAATTTGACAGAAAACGTACAAAAAAGAAACACTTCACCACCAACGCCACTTCAAAAGGCTTAGTTAGTCTTGAAATCATTTGGGCTTTATTTGGAATTCCTTGTCAGTTTTCCTTGGTCCTCGATGGGGAAAATCTCGTTTTGCAAAAAAAGAACGACAAAATGAAAAAAAGAGAAAAAAATTAGTGGCAGCGCAGCGGTAGCACTGCGAAACCAAAAAATGAAAACCTGCTGGATTTCGTGTTGTAAATTCCAATTTTTTTTCGCGCGCTCTATCCTCCGCAGAGAAGCTTCATACATATTTGAGATGTTTTGCTCACATCACGCCAATTTTTTATGACTGACGGTGAGTGAATGACTACAGCTGTAAATGTTATTGCGTCCTTGACAGGAAAAGCCAGAAGAGGGAAAATATATGATATTTAAACATACTTTCGTAAGGTATTCAGAGAGGTCGTTAAACACTGACATATTTTTACTGCTATTATTAAAATAAAAACAGGCTTGAGTAGGTTAACAAAAGCTTCCTGTTTGCTTAAGGAATATTTTAAAAGATAAGCGAAGGTTAAAAAACTTAAAAAAGTAGAACAAAAATGAATTATAATGGATAATCCGCGTTGCGTTTTTACTTTTATTCATTGACCTTTTTACTGTAGCCCATATTATTATTATTATTATTATATTTATTATTAATATTAAAATAAAAAGTGGCTTGAGTAGGTTAACAAAAGCTTCCTGTTTGCTTAAGGAATATTTTAAAAGATAAGCGAAGGTTAAAAAACTTAAAAAAGTAGAACAAAAAGGAATTATAATGGATAATCCGCGCTGCGTTTTTACTTTTATTCATTGACCTTTTTACTGTAGCCCCTTGGGCAGAAAATGCTAAAATCCGTAAATACCCGCCTTACTAGAAAGTACTCTTTTTACTGTAGACTGGAAATTAGTGGGTGTAATTTAATAATACAATTTTTGACATGAGCTTTCCAGAAGGGAAGAATTCAGAACTGTAAATGTCATCGCTAGGTAGGCAGTTTAAGATAAGTTGTGTCGGTTTATTTTTTCCAAGTCAAAGTGCCGAGTGGGAAGTGCAATACGAAGAACAAGGAATGTGGTGAAAGATAAGCTGTCGAACATTATAAATGTTAACATGAATACCTACGAGGATGATAATAATAGTACTTTGGATTTTTGTTCCAAAAAATTAACTACAATTCTGATAAATTACTCACCAGGATAAGGTTGACTCCTCATTTGCTAGAAAGATACAGGTAAATAGAAAATAAATACGCGTTCATACCATACCAGCCTTTTAACTCTAGACGAGAGTCTGACTTGTAACAAGATTTATTCATACTTTATGCATGAAATGTACATGGCTACATATTATGCATTATCGTATTCTGCTTTGCTGAGTTGAAAATGAAAAGCATGCCAATCATAAATGATTGAGACTCGTATTTTTTACATCGATATTGTTTCCGCCTCATAAAAGACCTTCTTTCACTCTCTTCTGGGTTTTTGCTTTTATTCTCCTTTTGCCCCTACCAGTAACATATAAAAGCATGTGTGGTAGAGAAAGTGGAAAGACTGGGCAGATGTACAGCAAATACCACATCCTCATCCGCAGCAACCGTTAAACTTTTATGGGAGCTTTACGGTATAAAGGCATTGTTACTTTCTCCCTTTTTTCTACTACTGACAAGGTGAGAAAGTAAAATAAAAAAAATAAAAGGAGCAGCACCGAAACTCTAGGTACCACACTGCTGTCAGAATGAGGGATGAGGAAGAAACAAGGTTTTTTGGGCGAAAGTAGGATCCTTTCTTGCATATGTTGTTAGTTGTGAGCCCATCTCATTCATAAATGGTGTGTAGGGTTATCGATGCATAGTATTATTACGTGTTTGTTGCCTCCTTGCAAGGCCTGTCTGCAGAGTAAACTGCACAACTGTTTTGTGTGGCAGCAAGAAAATGTGATTACTAGCTAGTCTTGTGTGTTACGGCGAGATAAAAACATACAATGTACAGATAGACAGACACACAGAGAGAAAGAGTGTGAGAGAGAAAGTCGAGCATAAGGTGACTCTGGTGAATAAAGCAGCTTTTTTGTTTGAAAAAAAATGTACATATGCTCGGTGTTATTATTATTATACATATTTTTCGCAGGGTAATAATGTAACAGTGTGGAAAATGGAGAAAATATGTTGCTGGTTTGAGTTTTATGTGTGTGTGTGTGTTCGCTACAAAAGAAGATTCCTTCCACTTGTTCATCATCTTGTTCTATCCGCGGCCGTCTTCTCCAGACAAGATCATTTTAACTATATGAGGTCACGTTCTTTTTATCGTTGCTCAGATATGCTACTCAAGACATTATTACTTTCATTTGTAACGTGCCTCAAAGTTGGCAAGATTTTCCAACCTAATTTACACAGGCACACGTACATGGCAGCAGTAGCAAAGCAGCTAAAGAAACTGTTTATGCACAGGCAGAAAAAGGGAAAAACCCATGCATATCTAATAATATATATGCATACATATCCCATGAAAAGAGTGTAAAGAAAAGAGGGTAAAAGAAGAAGAAGAAGAAAAGAATTTTATGATGGATGCATTAATAAAATGGGAAATGAGTCAATTTTGTAAAATACAGAAATAAAACAGATGTAAAGAAACATGAATAAAAAGTGGAATTCCAGATTGGGATTGCGGCAAAGTTTTGAACAGAGAAAAATACAAAATTTTGAGCAATTTCATTAATAATTTCATGGAATATTTATATAAAAAATAATACACAAATTTAATCTACTGAAAAAATGCACCATGGAAACTATTGTAATTTTGCAGGGGTTCATTTAAAAATTAAACGCAGCAGCAAACGTTATTACTTGTTAGAAATGCATGTTATCTGCATAAAAGTATTTGTTCGGGCGTGAAATATAATACGCCAACCTGAGCTGTCCAAAATTATCAACATCCACTGAAATAATATGAACATTTGAGCGTTTCAGCAACAGCAACGTGTTTCTCAGGCTGTTTAGATACCAGTAAATTTTTGCAATAGTTTTCACAAAAAGTATACAAGTTTTGAATCTACGCAAAATTAGGAAATAAACATGGGAAAGTGCACAAAAGTGCTTATGATGTAATGATATAAAGCAAATGCATTGCATATGTAAAAGAAGAAAGGGAAGGTAGTGGAGAATTCGTAAATATTTTATTCATGCAAGAAGAATGTAATGGATGACGGTGGTGGTGCAGTGGTTGTAACGAGGGCACAATGCGTGGGTATTCAGTCTGTTTGAGTTTCCTTCTTGGAATTTTCCTCGTTCTGATTTTTGATTCAATTGAATGTTTTGGAAAAAGGGGGAAGCTATGCATAATGAGTTTAGTAAAAAGAACTACTATTTTTTTCTCTTTTCTGCACTGAAATCATTCATACTTCGTTTACTCCAGCTAGCGCTGACTGCTTTAGTACACAGACATTGTGCATTATCATGCACCTAATTATGCAGCGCTGAAAATTTACTGGCAGATGCAGTTTTTAGCTAAATGTAAAACACAAACTCGAGTTCTTTTCTTTGGAAAATTTTTTCCCTTTACGTGGCGCATGATTGCAGGCAACCAGAAAAAGCAACAAATGCAACTACAAATTCCATAAAACGTGGATGGTGACGTCATAGCTGTTAGTTTTCTTTCCATTGCAACCGTAATGTGAAAATAAACCAATCATTTTAATTTTCGGTAAGGCGGAAATCGGAAATCACTAAAAAAAATTCCGTAATTAAACTTCGGAAACAGGGCATTACAATACTGCAATGTGATTATTCATTGCACCAAGTCATGTCATTTACATTCAAAAAAGAAAATACATGCACTCTCTCCTCCACATAACACAAGAAAATATTTTCTTCATCGTTCGGCTAGAGTAAGTAGCGGGAGAAAGTAAGTACAAAACATTACTTGAAACGGACTTAATCGGAATGTCTAGTTCAATTATTCGTTGTGCGTGTGTTGCTGCTGCTGACAACACGAGCAGTTGTCGCTCCCTTGACTTTTCTCCTAGCATACCTTGTTGTTACTGCAAAATGGAGACCACACTTCCCATGAATAAACTGTACGAAATAGTAAAATAGCTTTTATTAAAGTAAGTACTGTACTCTTATTTTTTGTTGAAATCCACTCTTCTTTTGATTCTTATAGGTACAGCTCACAGTGTATAGCATTTTTATTTAAGTGAAAAATTATTACTACTATCCTATCTTATGAAAATGTTTATCATTGAACAAAAAAGAAACAAGTTCATTTTTCGCTACTGGTTGACTATATACAGACTCGCTATCGTCAAATCAACCCAGGAAATGTGTAGTGGCACACACACACGCCACACCACTTGTCTGCTTGCACACTCGGTCGAAAAAATAAAATAAAGGTGAGGTGACATATGTCAAGGAAAACGTGTTGTTTCTCGGATGCTCATCGTCACACATTACAACTGCCAGTGGTGGCATGAATTCTGGTCGTATGTGTAGGATTGTGTTTCTTGAAAAAGCAGAATAAAAAGAAATGATAGTAGAGTAGAGTGCATTGTAAATGCCGTCTACTAAATGGCCACCACGTTCTCCTCTCTGAGTGTTTTTTCTGTAGCAACCGCCTTCAAAACTCTCTCTCCGTCTGTCCGAGCTCATAACAGTCGTTTAGGGAAAAAAATAGTTAGGTAAAAAATATAACTTTAGCGCTAAAAATACCTGGACACCTATCTGCACATTCTTATATCCAGCAAAGAAAAGGAAACCGAGAAAAAAGCCCAGCATTCACAAGTGTATGTACTTTTTTAAAGAAATGTTTTTATGAGATGCTACTAAATACTATTACTGCGTACCAATTCCATAGACTTCAGTTTCCACCATCATCATCATCGTTACCATTATTTCGGTAAACTGGTGACCCTAGTGGTACACAAAGAGTAGGAAAAAGTGGGTCTTTCTAAAGTGGTCCTTCGTCGAAGTATATTTTATTCTGTCGTTTAAAAAGTACTCAAAAAATAAACGGCAAAAGGTATACTTGGATGGGTGTATTTTTTCTGTTGATGCTTATTTTCTTTTCTTTTTCTTCTTTTGATGGTGATGAGCTACCGTTCACTCTACGTGTTTATCATCATTGTCGTCGTTATTTTTTTCTCACAAAATGTTCACCTAGTTTGTTGTGTACAAAAAAAGAAGCGTCAGTAAATAACATTTTGCGTGTTGGGTTGCGTATTTACTACTTGAGCTGATTATGCACGCGTATATGTTTTGTTAGAAAACGTGATCATGGCAACATAACATAACATGCATACATGAAGATCATTACATTAGGTAATGTGAGAATGTACCCTATTATTACGTATGTGTATCATATCAAGTGACAAACATAGAAAACACTGCAATCGTAATAATGGTATGTGTTTGTGGGCAGAAATAGCAGCAGCAAAGAATTCAATCGTCACATCATCATCACAAGAAGAAGGATTGAGAGAGAAAGAGAGTGAGAGAGGAGGAGAGCGAGCGAGCAAACGAAATGATTCTCGTGGTGAAAATGTGTTGTCAAAAATACGTAACAGTTTTATAAGTAAACAGGCACGACACACATCATCAGTACGACTGCTATATAAGCATATATATTGTGTGAAGAAGCCTCTCTCTTTCTCTCTCGTGTACTCTATTTTGAAGAGACATTTTCGTTTTTCTCCCCGCTAAAGCTTTTCCGGTTTACATCGAACTTTTTTCCACTTCAAAAAATATGTTGCTTTAAAGATGAGAAAGATAAAGAGAGGAAGAGAGTGAAAAAAAGAGAGAAGATTCGCTTCCATAATATAATAGTGATGTTGTTGATGACACTGACTGGATGGAGAAAGAGAGCTGTTTGCTGCTGCTGCTGCTACTGCTACTTTATACTTTTTTGCACAGATACTGCTGTACACACACAGTCAGTCGTCATGTTATAAATGCTGGTGCCGTTACTTTTTCCAACTTTTTCCTTCTCCAACTCCACTACTTTTTTACTACATAGGACATAACGAGAGCGGAAAAACTCTCGCTCTCTCAGTGTGAATTCAAGTCGGGAAAAAATGATAGTAGGAAGAAGAGTGCAAAAAATATGTTTGCAAACAGTAGTGGCAGCTGCAAATGCCGCAAACATTTTGAATATTTCAATGATAGCTCTCTTGGGGAAAAAGTAGGTCTCCATTTTCTATCAACATTTTTTGTTACCCCCGTTTTCCTTCTCATCTTCTCTCTCGCCGTCTCTCTGTCTCTCTTCCCTCACTTAAAACTCTCTCTCTCTTCTCAAATGTATGCCAAACGAGCATGATGGTATAAATCTAATAGGGTTGTGCATAATAGCAAGTTCATGAGATCCCAAATGTACACATCACTTTTTTCTCTTTCTCCCTTTACTAAAAAGGAAGCATTATAGCTTGCGCTTACCTTCATTTTCTATCTAGGTGTTCCTTCTATCTGCTGCCAGCAGTGTTTCGGAAAAAAGGGACAATTATTAAGTGGGGTAGCTCGCGGAGATACTTTTTCGTGTCACAATGTCTGTCTGTCCGTCCCTAAAAACCGGTTTTTAATTTGTGTTTTCCTCATTCAACTACTGCTCATCTGAGTTACCTCCAGTTTCAAACTTTTTGAAATGGTAGCACAGGAAATATATAAATCTATTAGATTGTCTATAATTGCATTAGAAATGTTGAGAAAGTGCAACTAAGCATATTATGACTACGCTACTTGGTTATGCCGTTCATTCGCAAAGTTTGCTATGTGACACTTTTACGCTCATACTAAACACGATTCTGCCACCATCATCATTAGTAAGTTGACTACCCGCATGCATGAAAGAAAAAATGTGCTTTTCATACACACGTTAAATCATAACTATATGAATGGTCAAACGCTGTTCTATCGTCTCCCTCTTCTAACACAGCAAACATTTTTTAGAATATCAAACTATTTCAACAGCAACGAACGCTTAATATCTTTTTTTTTTAAATCAGTGCACGCTTCACTGATGCACGTGCTCAATGAATTCATATATGTTTCTCATTACTGCAGAAATGAAGATTTGAAACTGTGTGGTTCTGCAACGTGAGCAAGCTAAAAATTTGACTTGACATTTTGATTTTTTTTTCTGACAACTTGTTCTATAGAATGCATTGACAATACAATAACATTCAACAGTCATATTTACGTACATAGAAATCCAGTAGTTACGGAACTGCTTTCCCTGTCAATCTTGTTCTTCTCAGATAAAATAATGCTTTTCAATTCAAGTGCCAACTTAGAAATAATGTGATGCTTATGTGTATAGTGATGGTTGTGGTGAAGGAGACGGAAGACAATAAAGTGGCATAATATTGTAACTTTTTGTTCATTTCATCTGTCACAAAAAAAATAATCTTATTTGCCTTTCCCCTCTACTCTGTTGCCATGTCATTTCTCGTTTGTAGCTGTGGTTTGTAAACCAACTGTATTATTGCATTATTATTAGATATATTCATTTCTTCCTACAATTTATATATTTGTAGTTTTCTTCCTACATTTGGTTAGCTGAACAAAGAAAGTGTATAACAATTCTCTTCAAAATTTCCTTTTCCTCGCCACTCTACTTGCTTTTCAACCTCTCCACATGGTTCTTTTTGACCGATGATAAAAATGTCAGGGGCGTCTGTTTCTCCATGTTTCATCAGTTGAATTGAAAACACTTGTGACCACAACACTTCATCTGATAAGAAAGGTTTTGACGTAATCTAAAAACGTGTCCTTTTCCCTTACTGACAGCTTGACATGGGATTTAATATGTATGCATGTATATAATACACTTGGCAACAGTAGTGCGCTCTCCCCTCCTTCAATATGTACGTGCTGCTTGCTAGCTGCTACTTTAACGTCATTTTAGCCATTATGGAATGACTGACCTTAACCGTCACAACCACCTATTATTCTTACACCTTGCTATTGTGCAGTATTTTGAGTGTGAACGTACAAGTAGAATGAGTTGGAGTATCTTTGTCTGTCTCTGCATTTCTATTTTATTGGGAAAGTAGATTTTAACACTTACTTTTTACCAGAAATCCATTTTAAGATTGTTCATGGAAAAATATTTCTAAAAGCTTACCTTCATAACTGTTATGGTTATTAAAAGCGATAAGAAAATCCCTTGCACTACTAAATTATATCTGTCATAAGCATATTTTTTGCAGAAAAAGAAAAAAAGGTCAAAACAAAATGGATTCTAAATGTTTTATAATAAATTATTCCAAGAATATTTTACCCCTTCTTCTGTCCTCTTATTTATCCCACTAAAATCAAGATGGCCTTGTCTTCACGTGTTTATTTTTTTATTGAAGAGAAAGTAGTAGCTGAAAAAGTATACAAGTAAACGATAAACTAACATCCAAGTAAGCTTACTACTGCTTCTACTACTACTACTACTACACAAGTTTCTAGCCCTTACTGTCCTTCACCACTTATCTAGATTTGTGTGGAGAAACGAGCAAGGAGACAGGTGTTCCTTTAAGTACTTTTCATTCCAGGCGACTGCTTTACAAAAATTTTGTCTGCTCTGCTGACATGATGACACAACAAATAAGCATTACTCCTCTCTTTTTTTTCTCCCCTTGTTCCCTTCCATCCCAACTTATCATCTATATAGAGCAAAATAATAAATTTATTTATTTTCTGTTTGAAAAAGCACATTGAAGTGTTGTCATGAAAAAGAATGAAGGGAAAAATACAAGAGTGAGAGGGAATGTAACGAACAGAAAGACAGCTTTAGTTAGTTTTTTTTCTATTCCGTTGACAATTCCTTTAAACAAATGTTCAAAGGATTTTTTTCTCCCTCTCTCTCTTCTTTTTGGCCACCAACCAAATCATTGTAGCAAAACCGAGAATTTTTCCAAGAAAAAAAGTTTAGGAATAAAGGGTATAAAAAGAGCTTCCAATCAGGGCTTTCCCCTTATTTAAAAAAAGCTCTATTCCTCAATAACGTTTTTCTGCTCTGCTCTCTTCACTCTTATCAGTCGAGCAGGTTGAATTGTCGCGTCGTCAGCATGCGAATCAAAATAGTGAACTAAATGAATGAATGAAGATGAAAAATAAAAAAATTGTTATGGAAAGAAAGAAAGGATTGTATGCAAGTTCACTGCATACGTATTCATTTAAATGTCCTCTCCTGAGAATGTGCATACTGCTAAGTATTGTTGCTATAACACCTACTACTACTTATGAATGGATGAGTAGCAGTAACTGATAAATATATTTATAAAATGTTTCACTTCTCTCCCCCTGATATTACAAGATACGCAAGAGCAACAGCAGTACTAGCAATACAAGTGGTGGTGGTAGTGATGCGATATTGTGAAATTGATGTTCACTCAGCTGCAATGAATTCTTATTACAAGTGGAATGTGATATCTAAAGAAAGGCAGGCAGAAGAATAGAAAGGACGACCATGTATGCTTAAAGCACACTTTTGTGTGTGTGGTCTTTTTCTTCCAAGCAGTATTGCATATCTACATGGTACATACATATTATATTATTGCAATACAAGAAGTAACGGTAACAATGCTGCTGCAACTCCATTC
>JAANSP010000293.1:0-24418 GCA_036850745.1 Homidia socia
ATAAATCCTGGAAATCTAACAAGTATACATAATATAACTTTAAAATATAATAATTCGTGGAATTTCGCCACAGCACAGCACAGTATGTAGCGTGTTAGCTAGAACTGGTGAAGAGAGATCAATTTGTTAGCGACATTGTTAACATCGTGTATCACGTACTATTCTTAATATGCATTACATTCTGAACCAGTAAAATACTCTCTGAAATGCGAGACGCAAAACTATGAATGAAATACACAATATGTGTATTACATGTTTTCAAAATAAGACTTTTTTGTTTCAACTTTAAATCAAAATGAGGGGTCTTGATCCTTACATCTCTACTTTTTCAAATTTTTTTTTCCTTAATATTAAGTGAAAAAGTACTGTCACTAGTTTGAATATTTCGCCGACTAATTAACGAGCAATTTTTTGTAATGAAAGTTCTGATTGGTACAAGTAAACTTTAAAGAACAAGATAACAACAAACAACTGAACGCATTGGGAGAATTGGCAAGAAATATAGATACAAACAAATACATAAAAAACGGTTTTTCAATGTGAGCGAGCTTTGCAAAAGCACAAAAAAACCAAACCAAAATTTAATTTAAATTGAAAAATCTTCTAAATCCAAGCAAAAGTTCTCTTAGCCGTTTGGATATAAAAGAACATATTAATCTAAAAATAAAATAGTTGACTTTCCTATTTACAATTTTGATGTCAAATATAAATTTGTGCGTCCTTCTCGCATCCTTCATCATGGTACGTATTTTAAATGGAAATTCTTATGGATTTGTCAATGTCAATTAAATGTATGTAATGCAATCTTCTAGAATTGAGCTATAGTTTTTGGTGTTAATGATATTAGCTTGTAGCATGACACGCTATTATCGAAAATCGAGATTAGGAAGCATAAATATACGAAAACTCTAATATTTGGACCATTTTTATCTACTACGAAAGCCAGCGTTTACTCATTTTTCTCTCTCTTGGGACTTTACATTGAAAAACTTTGATGGTAGTAGTGTTTAGTTGTGTATTTTTGATGTTTTGATGTTTTATTCTTGTCTGCGAAACACGATGTATACAAACTGAAATGTGAGCATATAGATTTTAATTGTTTTAAATTGTTACAAACAAGTGGTTGTATGTCATACAAAATCTCAATATTATTCTGTTGTATTGTGTCAAAAAACTTTGAATAAAACTTTGAAAAATATTTAAAGTCGTACAAAAAATAAATTTTTGCTGTTTCTCTAACAAAACGGATTTCAGCTTAAGGAAAATGTTTTTATTTTCATTCATCAAAGGTTGTTGTTTTTATACATCCTGCACTCCTTTAATTGTGTTCACGCTGATAATTTTGCAAGTTTTTTCTGATCTGAAGATAGTAAGTATCGCAAACAGATCAAATGAACGAAATGGTCAAACAAAAAATGAAGATTATACCAATGCATGTTGACCGTCTGTATTCCTCTGTCTTCTCTGCTATAACTATAACCCCGTGTTACTCCAATCACCGCTTACAGAAGCCATGATTTTCCAGCTTTCAATAGAACGCATGTCTGGTGACGTCGTCAACACTTCCCCTGATTCACTTTATCCAAAAAGATGCATAATAATGATGTGATGCGGTGTTAATGATAATGAATTGATTATTATCTCATTAAAGACATTCCGTGCAACACGTGATTATAAACAACGTTTGCATCCTTCTCGTTTAAACTAACAAAGTGCATTAATTACTGTTCTTTTCATTTAAAAAGATGTATCATTTGTAAGAAAAAGCAAATGATATATTTTATTTGACCATCTTTCGGCCCGTTTATGACAATGAGGACTGGTGTAATTACAATATACTTTGACGGAGTAGACAATAAACAAATAAAGCTAACATGTTATCTCATGATGACAAAACATTGTATCATAAATCTTCCATTATTATATATCTTTTCACAAAAAAATTGAAATTATCAGAGTGCATTATCATTATCATCATCATCTCCACTCATCGTCATACTATTATTGGCCTTCATTTTTTACTCAATTATTTGTACACGTAGTCAGTGACTTTGTGACTGCCCACAGATAAGAAAAACCGATCCGTGTGACTATTACTACTGTATATGATCATTTTGTTGTTGAATAAGAGAAGCCAGCCATCACAGTTTAGTTAGCCTATATTATTTTTTAACGTAAAACGATTCACAAATCAAAAATACGGAACACAATGGGCCATTCATAAAGAAGTAGGACTATGACCACAATGCCATGCTTGACTTTTCGAATACTATATTCATAATTAGGTAAATACATGTCGTTGGTCTATCACCATTTTAGCGCATCCACATAAATACAATTCATCAAAATCATTGTTTTATTACGTTCACGTTACTAAAAAAATAATAGCCACAAAAAATATTGTTTTACAGTTATAACCCGTCACCCTATTTCTTTTGGCAATTTTTGTGGTAATAAATAACAGAAAGGACAAATAAGTTGAAGAATAATTTTTAATACAAGGGGAAAATACTGATATTGTTAAGAGATCAAATAAATTCTATTTGAAATTTGCATTGACCTACGCTTAAACAACATAAACGGGCTATAATAATAGTCTAAACAATTTGTATTATTTTGCTCATGAAGCATTAGCTGGTCATAACCAATCGTTAATGATCTCATAATGAATTGGTGGAAAAAGAAGTTTATAATCGTCTCTGGATTTGTGGAAGCTCTCATTTTTAGCGGGTGTCTGTTTGGATGGCCAAGCTTGTTGCTCGTATTGCAGGAAGAGGGAATATACAGGTAGGTGTGGAAAACATTATTTATTAAGTGATTATTTACCTTACCAATCCTAATAACTATATAACCCGCTGGTTATCTTTACGTGGTATTCATCATCAGCATGTTTTTGTAATGGAAAAGCGCACTGCGATAATCTATATTTTTACAGCAATGTGTGCAAATCAAACTTGGTCCAAGAACAAACGACAGTTGATAAGGAAATTTATGGAGGTGATAACTCAATGGGAAAGGGCCATCACAATCATAATAATGACACGGCTGCGGCTGCAATGTTGGAAAACTTGATGGGGATGTTTACAAATGAATCAAAAGAGGATTATCCCATGTCGCCTGAGGTGTACATTGAATCTCATCATCATACAATCGACCATTTGGATTCAGCAGGACTGCAGACTGCTCAAAGTGACAAAGAAAAAAATTGCACAAACCAAGATGGGGACTGTGGGGGGAATATCAGTGTTGCTGTTAGTGACAAGGTTAATATTTATTATTATTTTCTAGGATAATAGTATTATGTTACTGATTGAAAGGGATAAAATGGGGATATGTATTTAGAATTATAATAGTAAGGATTTTTTGGGTAGAATCAAATATCCGGATGTGACGAGCAAAGAATACATATGACGTTGGTCTATACACTAGCCGCTGTTGCGTATGGATTAACAGCAATTTTCATCGGCTTGTCATTAGAAGTGCTAGGTCTTCGTGCTACGAGGTTTATTGGAAGGTCAGTAGTGTTATGTTGGGTTGGTGGCATAAATGACACAATAATTGTCATCAAAAAATGTCAAAGGAAATGAGAATGTTTTGTATGTATTTTTTTAATTCATAACCAGCCTGCTTGCAACCACAGGGTTTATGTTCCTTGCATACACTACTCCTGGTAGGTTTTTCCCTAAAAGCTATAAATAATTTAACAATTATCGGATAAATGTACCGAAAATTTTCAATTTTCAAATTGCATGTTTTAAACTTTTCATCTTTAAAGGAACATCCTATTTCCTTTGGTTTGCGTTGAATCTAATAGCTCTAGGAACAAATCAATTACGGCTAAGTGGCTTTCAATTTGCGGATTTATGGCCAAAGTATAGAGCTACTATATTGACCTCATACAGTTCTGCATATTCCATATCCACCACCTTCTTTCTAGTTATTCAGGTATGCCTGTGTATTTACATGATGGCATGATTATTTGTGCTTGCAATAATTTAAAGTTGTTTGCCAACCATCTATATTATTACTGGCTCCATTATCAGATCAACTAATTTATTTAAAGTGAATATTGTGTGTAAAACTGTTTAGCTATTATACGAACATGGAGTCCGAATGCAAACAATGTTTCTTTTTGCGGGAGGGATATGCGTTTTAACGTGCATTCCGACATTTTTCATGCCAAAAATGAAGATCCAAACTAATGATCGGAGCGACAGTAAAAGAAAATCCAAGTCTAAGCAACACGGCGATGCCTCGACGGAGCAGCAGCTAACTGTTTCATACGTTGCTCAAAATGAAACTAACGTTCATGACGACGGGGGTAATGTGCAAACGTTTATTGATGACCATCATGATGGATTGACGTTAGCACAGTTACAAGTCAAATGCGAGGATAATAATCAGAACATCCCTGTACAAGGTTCAATTCCTTTCCCTGAAAAAGGTTAAAAGGACATTTAATGTTTTTGTTTCTATTAATCTATTATTGATAAATATTAATGCATTTTAGATTCAAATTTATTTTCAATGGTTATGCTTTTTACAATACAGAAATGATTAATGGGAATGACGTAGGTGTCCAAACAAATGACAATGGGCAATTAAAACCTGCAAGAGAAAGCAGTAAATCCAACTTTATGACATCTTTGTTTAGTTTATCTGGATTCTTGCATATGCACTGGCAGTTCATTAATCTCTTTTTGGTTCTTTTCTACTCGTCCACTTTTAACATTTGGGCTTCAAAAATAACTTCTGATAAAAACAAGGGTAAAAAATTATGTTTTTTGCAGGGAAAAATGACTTTCCACTGGTGTGTAAGTGAGCACACTTTTATCTAAAATGCTTTAAACTATTTTCAGTGTCTTTCTACATAAAAATGTCGGGTGTATGCTGTCTGGTTGCACCATTATTCGTTCCAATAATTGGGTTTGCAACAGACAAAATGATCAGGCGTGCAGAAATGCGTAAGATATAAACAAGTAGTGTGTCATCCCGGCTAATGTATTTATGTTTCCAAACTTTAAAAAATAGAATTCACCAATGGCTACTTTTATTTTCCATCTGTGGCGAAATAGGTCCCAACCGAGTCGAACGTTTGGCATACGCAATGCAAGCACCGACCTTTGCGATGGCCGGAGCGACAACGCTTCTAACCTTAACCATGATTTGCAAACTATTCCTCACTGAAATAGCCATGTACGCTTCTCTAGTTTTAATTGCCTTGTCCCGTCCGGCTGTGATAGGCAGTTGTACCTCATACATTCGCTTAAGGTAAGCATTATATTTTAAAACAGCGACAGAGCTCCGTTACGACTATAATTATAACTTCACCGACTTCATTGTATTTATGACTGGGATTTTTTTCCTGAACAGATTTCCTGGGGAAGATTTCAATATATTGAATGGAATTTTTACCACTGTCATTTCTATCCTTTGTTTTGTTCAATATCCCATAATGAAATGGATGACCTCTTCAGCAGAGTCTTATGCGCATGTACTTTTATAAAAGCGACATCATACCATATTCTAATGCATATACTTTTAAAAGCATTTTTAAAGAACATGGAAACTTTGGTTTTTTTCAATCATTCTTAAATTCCAAGGCACACTGGTTATTGCTGCTGATTCTCATTGGATCGTTGGCTAGCCCTTTTCACATGATGATTCGGAAAAACATCATTCGCTATGCTACGCTGAGATTGAGTGAAATGGACTGATGAAATTTAAGAGTTTAAATAGGTACTTTTTTAAAATAAAATACAACTTTTGGTTATGCTACTGTGTGTACTCTTTATCTATGAAAAAGCTACCTAAACCAAAAATGAATAAAAATATAAAACAATAGCAGCATGTATTATATTTTAAATAATTTTTCTTTTTTATACCAATGTACCATTTTAGCTGAGCATTTCTTTTCTTTTATAAAATATTAATATTTTTTAGCATTATACACAATTCAACATAGAAGCCACACATTACGGAAGAAGGCAATGTTTTAAATTGTCCTTGAAGCCGATTTCTGTCTATTCACTCAATAACCACTCTTGCATTATGTCAAAGCATTACCAACAGTTAGGTGAATGCTATTATTAAGTTGAGTAATTAATTTTATTTCGATGAATTCAACATGAATATGAATTTCTGGGATATACAAAGAATGCATTTATTCCTTGCACTAATAATAGCACAGTTTCTACTATACGAAACCTACAAAATGGCGGAGGAACTGCACTTTTTCAGCTAGCAAAATACTTAAAAAATAATGCAGCAGTTTACTTTTAAAATATAGGAGAACTAACTACCTACGCATTAAAACAAAATTTCAATGGTCAAGAAAAGCATGCAAAAAATTTTCCACTAAAATAATATTTGCACACACTCCACATTCAATTCAATACACACACTTCTGACATAATAATAATGCGTATTTACTATGCTCCTAGAACATTTCCATTTTAATACAAACCCATCAACAACTTTGCAAAAACGAAATTTGGCTGATTGCAAAATCTTTCATGGCCATGGCGAAAATTATCATTGTCATCATCCTCAAACACATTGTATTGCACATCATGAATCATGAGCCACTTCTATGACAGTTTAAATTTGGAATAGGCGAATGCATTTAAAAAAACATGCAATATTAGACATCAAAAACGACGTCCATGCATGTCCATGAATGAAAGATAAAAGTAAGTAGTGTTGTAGGTATACACCAAGTTGCTTACGTAGTTACGGCTGCTGTCTCTTTCTATAGAGCCTATAGAGAAAAAAAAGAAAAGAAAAATTGCAAGCTTTTTTAGACAATGATTAAAAGCCTGGTGCATGGTGGTGCGGTGTCATTTATTTTGCTTTTACACAGAGGAACGTGCTATCTTTATAGTGACCACATCAAGCCATGGCCATGTGCCATCATAAAATCATTATCATAACATGGGTAACTAGTATCTATCATCGTGCCATTGAAGCAGTATGTGATTGTAATATGGTGAACACTATGAATGATGTGATTATAATATGGTGAACACTATGAATGAATGAATGGAAAAAATGTGTTACGTATATTATATTATCACATCAATTTGTATAGTAGTCCAGTAGTCTCACCAGCACCAAAAAAAATTGTTCATCTTAAGGTTCACACAGGTAACATGAAACATTGTACGATCTGATTAACTTGCAGAGAACATCATCATCATTATTATATTATCTATTCATACAAGTAGCCATTTAACGAAACATCGACGTGTCTTTCATTTGCCCATGTAAAACTTTTTTATGCACAAAATGATACCACATACTATGCATATATATGTTTTTTTACTAAAGACACAAAAAGAGCTAACTTCGTTCTTAGTCGGCAAATCATGGCCTCAACATGATCGTCATAATCGCCGTCATTTTTTAGAAATCGAAATTTAGGCATGTCAGTGGCACTACTAGCAATGGTGACAAAGCGGCTCAGTCTATCGTTCTATAAAGCGCTGACGCTGATTGTGTTTATGTATAATATTTTGCAGGCAGCAGAGGAGGGAGACCCAGTTACGCATTACACATTTATCCAAAATCCTCCATCCAACGTTCCACATTTTTTGGTTACCGTGCCGTGTGCTGCTTCGTTCTCCTCATGTTCTGGGCGACAAGACATTGTGTGCGAGCGATGAAAACGTTATTTTTTACTGCGCTGCGTTGTCCATCTTGTGTCATGTTACCGTGTACCGTGTGTATATTATTAAAGCAAACGTGGTTTGGTTTTTCTTCATTTGTGTTCGTATTATTCGTTGAAGAGCGAGTAACGTGGTGGAGAGCATTTGGTTTTGCTATAATATGCACATGATGTAATATTATGAGTTTCTTTAAAGCAAGGTGGTATATGGAATAATATGGATGGACTATATTACAGTAATAATAATGAATGGTGGCATAGTATTTATGTACTAGTAAAGATTAGCATGGCTGAAAAACAATAAGGCAGACGGCAGAAAGATGAGTGAAGAAATTGAAACATTATATCTATATCTGCCTAGACAAGATTCAAAGAAAAGGCAATATAAATACATTGTAAGCAGTAGCAGAGCTGTATTCAGTCTGGGATAAGGATCCATTTTCGGTGATGCTTTAATTAATTGAATTTTGAAAAGTCAATATAATGTATTGACGAATATTGGAATTTAAAATGTATATATTGAGTGTTATTAATGTAAGTTATGTAATCCGTGAATGAATTTCAATTTAATATATTGAATTATATTGAATTTCGGAACTGTGCGAGAAGCAGTAAATTTTGAATGGACCTTAGAAATTAAATTAAAT
The DNA here is from genome assembly GCA_036850745.1 of Homidia socia. Lineage (NCBI taxonomy): Eukaryota > Metazoa > Arthropoda > Collembola > Entomobryomorpha > Entomobryidae > Homidia > Homidia socia. Next base: position 8,314 of record JAANSP010000293.1, read on the forward strand.
TTGAAACTTCAAAATAATTGCATATAATTAAGCGAAATTCACAGCAAGCTTGCTACATACACAAATATACACAAATATACACAGCGTGACTTTCAAACAAGAAGAATCAAGAAAAAATGACAGGCCGGAAGACAATAATTTAAAACCAAAATGACTTAAATAGTTCATAAGTAATCATCATATTATTATTGACAAGTGAATTATGATTTCTACAAGAAACTTTGACTCTAATAACGCCATGAAGGGATTAAACACTTTACATTGCAAAAAAAAATTCAATCTTCCCTGAAGAGGATTCATCATGATTCATGACAAATGAATCGAAACGTCAGTTTGATAGTAAATTCTTTTAGTACACTCGAAGAACCCGTTTAATTTTCTCTTTTATTATTATACTCGAACGAAACGTTGTAAAAACTATATACAGCCATTAAAAGATCAAAAACGCATCTTTACAACAGACTGACATCATTCTCTCAAGAAGTCATTTTTTTCTTTCCTGCTCCCGTCGTTACGTTTGCATACAAATACAACGTGTATTCAAAACGAATATTTAGCGGCAGCAGAGAGCCAGGGAGCAAAAAAAACTTGGTGGTAGTGGTGGAATCCTTTACCATGCTTCTTGCTTGCTTGCTTGTACTAGTGCTACAATCATTCCGTCCTCTGCTTTTTGGTTCATTCTTCGTTCTTCTTGTGCAGGGAGAGCAATAGTGAAAAAAATCGCACCATCTCTAGAAAACGTTTGCCGTGTTGAGCACAAGCCCATGCTCTTTTTCAGTAATATGGCTGTAGTGTAAAATAATAACAAGCAGTAGTAGTAGTAGTAGTAGGACAAGTCGAAGCAGAGCAGAAGAGCTACGCACGGCAGCAGTAGTAGCGGAATCACCACCACCACCACCACAAGTCTGGCTGGTCTGGCCTGGCTCTCTAGTTTATATATGTAGTTATAGAGTAGCAAGCAAGCAAGTCAGAGAGACGAAGAAGACGAAGAACAAGTTAAATTGGACGTGTGAGTACTACACACACAGGCAGAGAGAAGTGAACCAACAGAGTAAGTGGAAGTTATAGAGTTTTAGTGGTGGACTTCAGCTGTTGGATGTGTGTTTCTCTCTCAGGTCCTCCTCGGTTGCGTTTTTTGGCACTTGCAATAGTAGCAATTGATGAGCCTGATAATAAAAATAAATAACAACACTATTTCCAAAGAAAAGGGTAATTTTTAATTTGATATTGAAAAGCAGCCTTCCCTTCTTCATCCTAGTAACACTTGTGAAACTATATTTAAGTAGGAATAAGCCATCAGAGTGATTATAAAGAATCCGGATTGCTATTAGCTGTTTAAATAGATAGATATATATATCCATAAATATATAATATATACGAAATGCATTAATCATTAAGGAGAGAAATAGTAGCGCTGTTGAAGTTTAATTTTTTTTAAAAAAAATTGTCTTCTTCTTTTTCTTCTGGTTCTTCTTAAAAGAGAGAAAATAAATTACAGAGTTGTAGTTGTGGTAGAATTCTTTTTTTCAATAGTGACTTATTGATTAATTGAATGGTTTTATTTAACGTGTTACCGGAATCAGTTGCGATTGATAACCGACCTATGAACAACAAAATGGTGAGGCAACCAGGCGACTTAGACTACGATGAGTATGAAACACTACCCTCCAGCAGTGTGAGCACTCATATGACTGCTGGCGCCATAGCAGGCATTATGGAACATTGCGTTATGTATCCTATGGATTCTGTCAAGGTAAGAAAAATATGATCTACGTATTACAGTATTTTAAAGTAGGAATGACTTTACTAATTATGTGCTGTGTGAGTGCATGTGCTGATAATTACAACCGGCGGAAAGATTTTTGACAATTGACATTTTAATCCAAAAAAAGATTCACAATTAGTTAGAGTGCCACAAAGTAATTCACTTTATGGGTTTAGATTCAAAGTGTTTTTTTATTACCGTGCGAATGTCGCGTTCAAGGAAGCTCTAGCATGCGAATAGTTGTCTATAGCTATAGATTCGCATATTATGAGCATATTCGTTAATATGAATGCGTTTTATTAGTTTTTGGAGAAAGAAATGTCAAAAGTAATAACAAGAGGCTAATAGTATTAACACTAAGGGAGACAGGCGAGAGTGTTAAATGGAGTTGAATGATTGAAAATAAATTCTATTTTCTTTTGTTTTTGTGTGTAAAAACAGACAAGAATGCAGAGTCTAATGCCTGCCCCCGGTGGTAACGCCAGCCGTACAGTAATGAACACCTTGACGCACATGGTGAAAAGCGAAGGCGTCTTTCGACCTGTACGAGGCATGAGTGCGGTGGTAATCGGAGCTGGTCCTGCTCACGCTTTGTACTTTGCCAGTTATGAGCACGTGAAGTACCTTCTAGTTGATAAAGTCTCTTCATCCTACAGCCATTTCGTTTATGGTTTCGCCGGATGCCTAGCCACTGTTTTCCATGATGGGGTCATGACACCGGCCGACGTTGTCAAGCAGAGGATGCAGATGTACAATAGTCCTTACAAGTCATGCTGGGACTGTATCAAGAGAACGTATCACGCAGAAGGTGCAACTGCGTTTTACCGTTCGTATACGACGCAACTAAGTATGAATATTCCTTTTCAGAGTCTCCATTTCGTCGTATATGAGTTCATGCAAAAAATCACCAACAAAGTACGTGCAAGTAGTCAACGCATATGATTGTTTAAAAAATATTATGTGAAATGATAAAGAGGATGCTTGAAAGTGCATAGATAAGTAATCTGGGAAATTATCCTTGTTTTTTGCAGGAGAAGACTTACAATCCTAAAGCGCACATGGTATCAGGTGCAGTTGCCGGTGCTGTCGCATCTGCGATAACAACACCTTTGGACGTTTGCAAGACGCTATTAAACACGCAGGAAGTGAGCACGTTAAAAACAGTGGGAAAATCCCAAATCAGTGGTTTAATGTTTGCAATTCGGACAGTGTATCAAATAGGAGGCTTTCGTGGATACTTCCAGGTACCTACTCATGATGACATGACTCTTGTTTATACAATTAGAAATTGCCACGTATGTTTAGCGAATCGTACGATGTATAGAATAATATGCCATTGTTCATTGTCTTAAACATTATTACATTTTTTTTCTAGGGACTATCTGCGCGAGTGTTGTATCAAATGCCATCAACAGCTATTTGTTGGTCTGTCTACGAATTTTTCAAATTTTTTATCACGAAGCATGAGGCAGAATCATCACTATCACACAAGCCATCAGCGAAACCACCTGAGGACACGTTGGATCAACGGATGGCCACCGCCACCCCAACTTCTGTCATTTCCATCAATCAACCCGTGACCGGTACCCCCTCTCAGTTCCCTTTTTAAGTTACTCTATTTTAATTGTCACTTCATTTGATTTACATTATGTACACACGTGTTTCGTTTCCACTATTTTGAGATGAAAATAAAATTAGTTTCTGTAGCAAACGATCGATTCGTGTGATGTGATGATGCTATTGAACTTTCTCGTATGACAGGATAAATGCCGAAGACAATAAAATGTTAGATCGCAAGTTGATCCAAAAATATAACTCCGCCATATCTATAAACTTTTCATCTTTGATACAATCATTTTGATTTTCCTAGTTGGTTAGGTGACTTTGATACAATCATTTTGATTTTCCTAGTTGGTTAGGCGCCTTGTTACAGCATTTTGGCTGCGTGCAGCAACATTAAGCATTTTATTTTTGTACTTACAACAAATTGCATAAAAACTTTTAACGGCATTCTTGCACTTTGCGTGCATGCCATGTACCACAATCCGTGTCTTGTAACATACGAATATTATATATTTATTTCTCAAAGAGGCAACTGGAGTTAATTCATAATTTCAGTATAATCGTAAATACACACAATTTATGAGTATCTTATAGACCTAAACCATATATTATTATTGTAGCCTATGAAGTAGTCACTAATGTGCATACGTGCGTACGGTACACTATTCATTGTCTTCATTCAGAAATTCGCGACAATATTTTGCATCGCAAGTCTTCTACCATATTACGTGTCTGCTAAAGTCTGTTATTAAAAACTTCAAGCTAACTGTATTATATATCTAAACATGTTAAAATATCTTGTTGGTACCGATATATTATTTATTCATCATGATGACGCTGATGACATGGAACGCAAAAAAAAACATCATTTTTATGGAACACAGTAGTACAAGCGGTTGGGTAGGTAAATCCTGTTTAATTTCATCTTCTTGAAAGTATGTCCAGTAGAAACAGCAGCAGCATTCAACTGACAACACATTTATTTGAACATTAGCAGAAATGGATTTGAATGATTTGCTCCATTTTGTGCACCTACAATCATAGGCTTTCAACTCGTATAAATAAGTATATAGGCAACACTTGTGCTAAATACGATAAGCTGTCCTATCTCTGTATCCCGTCCCGTCCTTATTTTTATTTTTACTATTTATCATCATCATCATCATGTATGTACCTATAATAATATTCCAATTTATCTGGAGAGTGTTGTGTGTGTGACTGATTGTGAGTAGTTGTTAGTTGTTGTACTCTACATAAAAATACAAAGATATCCATAATCTATCATCACATCATTCACATCACTCAGAATCGTCATCGCCACGATGCACGCTGAAAAAAAGATTAAAATGCGAAATGTAGAGATTCAGAGTTTGACATGTAAAAGAATGCTTTAGGTACGCTGCTGACGGATAGTACAAGCAAATGAAAATAATTATTTTTATGCATTCTTTTATAGACAGGATTACACAACCGAATCATCCCAACTTCTTTCTTTTTCTTCCCCTCCTCCTGATGTTCACATTTTAATCCTTAATTTTTTTATTTTGTGCAATACGAAATAATACGAATATATTTGTACTACTTTTATTGTACTTTCTGTATGAACATTTTTATCGACTGCAAGATGAGGATTCAAACAACCTTTTAGTAATATTTCATGTTCCAGTTCCTTCGATTTATCAATATCATACGCAAGTTTTAAGTTTTAGCTAGACGAGACATAAAATTAGATTGTTTTTTTATTATCGTCATATCATTCAGAAAAATGTATAATGATATTATTGACTTTTGTTATCTTCTTACAAATTTAAACTTTCAATGTCCCAGTAGTACTTTATTCTTCTTTTTTTGTCAACCAAAAGACAACAGAAATGATATATATATATATATATATGACTACTTAAACCCGTTATCAAGTTTGTAAGCGGAGATATTATTACTACTACTTCACTGAAAGATTATACATATGCTTATTCTCTTTACTGTTCAACATAGATACATATAAAAATTATGAAATTTGTTGAGAAACGTTATTTCCTTCATATGTCTCTTCATTTCGTTTTTATACAATGCTAAATTGACGCATTTGCTTGGGAGTAATTTTTTGGAATAAAATACTAAATTCTAAATACAGTAAAAAATCTTACAAACAATCAGCACAACGGACTCTTTATTGGTTTGTGCAATTTATGCGTACTCAATGCAATTCTTTTCGACGTAGTAATATTTTTTAAATAAAACAACGGATGCTCATTTCTTCTCTTCTTCTTGACCTCTGAATTTACTTGCGTATTTTAATAGTGCATAGGTCATTTGGCACGTACTGCGCATGTCCTTTACTGTTGTTGTAATGCATACTTTTGTGTCAGCTTCGCTTGTGCAGCTCAGTGACGTTGTCTTGCGTTCATTTATTCCTTATCTAATAGTATTTTACAGAGAAATGCCTAATGTCAATTTGCTGCTACGTTTTCTTGTTCTGAGATGTTGGACAATAGCATGATGTTTAGGTGAGGAATTTTTATATACATGATAAAGGGCGAGAATCTCATTTTTTAAATCATATGAAAGAGTTCCACAGTCAAATTTTATGATTTTAGCTATCATTACTAAAATTGTAGTCAGTGTTAACAGAGTACTGTTCTTGATAACAGAAAACAAAAATTATAATTTCAAAAACTGCTAAATATGCAGTTAGGTTAATAGCCTTAGCAATAGTCAAGCAAGTCAGCAAAAAAATATAATGCAAGGCAATCTCCTTTCTGACTGGCCTTTGGTGGACAGGACAAATTTTACGAAAGCAGCACACGCAACTCAACTTCCTTCAAGAAAGTAAGATGTCATCCGTGGTGCACTGTGCCGGGCCGGCACTGTCGGCTAGTGTAAAACCGGGAGGCCAAGTCGAGGCCAAAGTCATTGTCACTAAATTGCAATTGTTTCAACATTTTGTATTCTATTTTATAGATATTTTGACTTCTACAACATTTTTTAATTCTTGCATGCGTAAAACAGGTATGTTCTTTATCCTGTTTTTCGGAAATAAGAGCCATACTTATCATTGGAGTTGGTGGAACAAGCTAAGCTCAGGGTAATACAGAGTAAGTTACACAAACTTTTACAAGTACTCATTCCAGCAATTGCTATTATTTTATAATGCATAACATTGTATGAGCCTGTTGTTGTTGTTGTTGCAAAAGTCCTTGGAATGACATGCCATGTTCATGATCGTGTACTTTATTTACCATGATCATCGTCACACGATAGGACAGTAGTGGTTTCTTTCTCTCTTGCCCTTTTTACATGGAATCTGTTTTTTCCACTGGACCATTGTTTAATGATCAAACCGTGTCATTTTATTATTCACTAAATATAGCATTTTTATGGGTACGATTTAATTTGAGACACCAAATTTGCCAAGATTGTTTTTATGAGTTTATGCTAATACACTTTTTATGTCTTTCCCTCTACACAATTTCAGGAAAAAACGCTCCTCTAGAGACTATCACAAGTACAGAGAGCTGCACTATAGTATTTGATAAAACAAACAAGGAGCTACATAACTTTTTGGCTTATACCATATTGTGCCATATACCGTCCTCATAATAATAATATGCATCGGTTGAAAACGAAAGGGTTATTATTATTGTTGTCATTAGTCTTATTAGAATCACTCTTATTTTCCAACTGAACTGACTTATCTTCCACTTTCAACTTCTTGGCTTCAGTAAGCAAAGCATGCATGGTGTATATTTTTCTGATTTTCTCCTCCGCTACTACTACTACGACTAATAAAAATAATAATACCCATGTTTACAAAAGTATAAAACTGCCAGCTCTGGCTATGTAAATTGCTGACGAACAATTTTGCACCAAAATTAATGGTCGCATTACACAGGCAATCATGTAAGTAATCGGCTTCTGCTTTGTCTGTCATAAAAATTGCTCCACTACGATTCACCTCTCTTCGTTTTAGTCATTCAGTAGCAGCAGAAAATGATTTGCATTCATGCTGTGATTGTGCTGTTAGTCTGACCGTCTATCCTCCATCAGCCAAGTTTTTGCGGAAATTAAACATGACTTTTTTTTTAATTTCCATTTTTGCTTCACCAGGGCCAAGGTAAGCCGCAACCTTTTTGAAGATTTTCAGATGTATAAAAATTCAAAGTTCCAACAAGAAAATAGCTAACATGTTTTACATTTTATCCACCTAAAATCTGAGAAAATTTGCTTAGCGATATGCTTGAAAATAAATAGAATTAAATTTAAAATTGAACGACAGGAAAATTTTTTTAATAAAAACCTTTTGGACATGGTTACAAAAAACGCTTTTTTGTAATTCGCAAAACAAATGTGCAATACTTGCCATTACAATAATCTCCCTTTTCTTACTTCGCAGAAACGAAGTGGAAGCATCTAAGAAATTCCTAAATCAAGTGGTCTACAAATGATTTATAATGGTATGGTATGTGCTTGCAATTCTTATGCTGCTGCGGCTAGAGTATTGAAGCAAGAACACGAAATTTGAAACTTTTCCGTAAAGCTAAATATATGACAAGGGAAATACCAGAAAATGTTTTTGAGTGCTTTATGCCTACTAACACGGTTTATCTGTTAATCATTCAGAATTACTTTGGTTACATAATATTTCATGCCAGGAGGAGGCATGAATTGAGATAAAAATATGTACAGCTTATATTGTTGTGCATGACCAAGAAATGCTAGTTCGAGAAAAAAAATCATTTCTGTCAATGGAAAAAAACTAAATCGTTGTTGTGTAGCTGGTTTCAAGATGCATATTGTATGCATATATGTTTTTCGGTTCTATTTTCCCAATTTTTTCGCAACAACATGCATTCAAGTGGAACAAGAAGTACTTGGCTCCAACGGATGCTCCGTTTGTTGCCTATTATTCACCCACCCAGTTTCGTAAAAATGTTTGCAGGGAAATCTGCCATCTGACTCAAATTGAGATTCATAACCAATATTTGTTTTGCTTTGACAATGTGCTAATCTGCTGGAAGGAAAACAAAAAAGGAACAAAGTCGTGGAAAGGATTGTTCCTTCCACATTTACGGCTGCGTAGTAATAATATTCTTGTCAATAACGAATCGACTCAATATTCTGTAGAAATTCAGAAAAAGCGGAATAAATAATATCCAGTTAGAGCAGCACATACCAGATTTATCCGTCTTCACTCTCTTGTAAATTTGAATAGATGAGTTTTCTCTACCTACATATTTGAGACGATGGGGGAAGGCAACGTAAATATAATTTGCTGTTGTTATTGTTTCGAATACAAAATGTGAATTGTGTTTTTTTCTTGACTTTTTTTCCTCATAGCCCAGTAAATATCAAAGCTCTGCTACCCCTGACAGGTAGGTATATACATGCATACATCCGCACTATATACACCCGCATTCGGCATTACATAAACATTCTCCAATTTCGTGCGATCGTAACTAATGCTCAATAAGTATGATGATTCCACTGATGATGACAATGGTGTCATTTTATGGGTATAGTCGATAAATGTCACCAGGAAACATTAGGAAAGTAATTTATAAAAGTGCATATCATCATGACACTTTTTCTCTCCTCTTTTTCCTTCACTACGTGTCCGCTGACATGTTTTCCCACTGCATCTCTTTCAGCTTTTAGCAATATACCGAAAACTTTGTACATTGTTTTATTCGCCCATTCTAAACGCTGGACTGATGAAGTACACAAATCTTTTTTTCCCTCTCATGGTTAAAGCATCATCCTAATAAAAAGACAATGTAAAGGGATCTATGCACAAAATATTTTTCCACTTGCCAAAATCGGGAAAATACACCCGGGTAATTTCTCCATTGGTGAAACAGTTTGAGAACCAAATCTTTAGCTACTAAATATCATGCTCTAATTCTCCAGTAGTTTCTACTTTAGTAGATTATTCGTAAAAGAGTGTATCATATCGTAAGAAGGAAACAAGAGTATATATTTTTTTGGTTTTGTTTCGTGCATTGTGTATTCTTTAGAACTCTCCGTTTCCCTCGCATCGTCGTAATCATCATCATCATCATAATGAAACAGAAGAACACTTTCATTTTTATTAGTCTCACTTTGGAAAGCACTTAAAGAAGGGAGCAGAGCTGGAACCTCTTTACTCTAACTTATCCTTACACGATGACTACACAATCTTGCATAATATATTAACTTCCTCCTTCGTTCATTGAATACAGTTTGATGCCGGTGGTAGTTACAGCGTATAACACAAAATGCATGCAGTTATGATTTTCTCATGTTCCTCCTCCTCATCATCATATTGTCCATACTACCAAACAACATGCTTTTTATTATGTATTAGGTGGCAAAAACTATTGAGCCTACTTTACACAAATATCAGTGTCTGTCTGTCTGTTTAACCCTACATTTTTAAAGAAAAGATTTATAAAAGCAACTCTAGTCCTATTTTCACATATCGATTACTAATAAGCTCTTCTACGATTTGGAGCTTTACCACGTTCGCCCCTTTGGCACATTTCGATTGCTCCGTTTGTTGTGTATCAGCAGTACGTATTTCCCATCACCGGACTCAGCCATCCAATAATAAATAGCATTATTGGTAAATGGTATTCATTGTTCGTCGTTTTTGATGATGACAGGCATCATTCCAAAAAGTTGCACGCTGTCGCTTCCACTTGTACTTGAGATCACTTGAAGAAATACGAATGTGAATCCCCTTCTCTCTCAACTGCCGCGCTACCTGTATTTATTTACGAAATGCTGTCAAGAGTACTCCGTGGATTCTCTGGATACTTGTAGACAGACAAAACGATTGTCCTTTTCAACTTTTGAATTGACTACTGCTACTTTGTTTTCTATAGGAACTAACCATATCTACTGCTTAAACAAATAGCTTGCTTCTCTAGCTAAGTATTTCAGTCCATTGTAAATTCTTTCAGTTTCTACCAATAGCAAGACATTAAACCATGTTTTCATACGGGAAAGGGCAAGATTTAAAAGGATTTCAAACTAAGCTTCTCATTTAATTGTTGTACAAAACTTTTTATATTTTGCGCGGCTGATTGCTTTCGGAAATAGCTTTTTAACCGAAAAGGGATAAGGGATAGTGAGTTTGCTCACGATTACATAATATGTTGGCATTATTTTACAAAAAATCATCATCATCATCATTGCCACTGGAAAAGATAGAATATTCCAGCAAAAAATATCCTTGTCTTTTCCCGTTCCTCATGTTACTCTCTACTGAACCCATTTTTTCAGTTTTATCGTTTGAACTGCTATCGCTGGATGAATTTTATTTTATTTTATGGCCTAGGCTATCATACCCATCCGTTGACTGCTCCTCCTGCTGTTGCTGAACTTGATGATGATGACATGATATTATGCTGATGAGAAGGACAGATGAATGCATAAAAGATTTTTGCACTGCACACTACATGCATGAGATGCATGCTTGCAAATGAGTGTGTATTTAATGAGCAGTGTTGAAATTTCAACCAACTAACTTCATCCGAGACATTTTTCTATATAATAATATGTAATAATAATAATAAATATGTTGGTATACAAATGTCTAATATCAACAGTATACCTAGTTTTTCGACACACTTGTGCTGCACGACATGCATATTTTTTAATCTCCTTACCCAGTTTTTTTCTGTATGTGTGATTTTTAACTTTTTTAATATTAACCATGCCATCTTTGAATTCTGTTATTATTATTTCTCTGTGCGCATTTATGTATATTTTATTATCATTATTATTCTTAATATCTTGTCCATGATCTAGTGAAAGGAGAAAACTGAAAACGACTGCTATACACATAGCATCATCTCCATATTCGCATGTTACTAGGAAACATTTGAAAATTGCCATCTTTTGCACAAAACAAAGTTAGTCTTCTTCTTCTTCTTCTTTTGTGTCCATTGTAGCGTAACTGCTTTGTAATGATGATAATATGCTAGTGTTTTACTCGTAATAATGGTTTGAGCCTACACACTCGATTTTGGTGAGTAGTAGGCGGCGGTGGTAATACATACTTAAAAGTTGCTGTTGTTGTAGATAGTGGGTCTGGGTATATAGTGTAGCGATTGTTTACGGGATTCTCGGTCACATATTTTTTTCTTCTTCTTTTTCCTCTCTTTTTGGTTTAAAAGTAAAGCTGTCCATTTATTAGCATAGTTAGTAGATATCAAGCAGGCGTTGAGTTGTAGTAGTAGTATGTTTTTTGGGTACATAAAAACGTACCCATAAACCAACACGAGGTCACAACGGCTACCACCATCACCTCCACCAAAATACATTTATGGGTCTATGGGGACACGTTAAAGTGCGAAACAAAAGACTGCCTTGCTTTCAGACTTTAAATGACATGCGGATAACAAGAGGTGATTAAATTTGAAACTGAGCGAGTGAGTGGAGTGGTAGTGTGTGTGTGTTCTGGTAAATAAATAAACATATTATTCGACATGATGCTCTACTGTAATAATATATATTATTATTATGCATGTCATTCTTTCAGAAAATTATATGAGGATGAATCATGTTTTCTTTAAACAAAACAATAATTTGTTCTTTTCCATTTTCCTTGCGCTTCCTTCTCGTTAGCGGTCAGTTAGTTTATATGTCTGTTACGAAATGTGTAGTAGTAGTGATGATCCATTTGCTGTCAGGTGCACATCATGATCTTTTTGATAGTTTAGTGCTAGTGTCAATTTCTCGTAAAATATATTATTTCCTAGTGGTTCTGATAACTATCATCATGTTTGCTTGTCCCCATTATTCCGGTATCAGTATTTTTATCGCTGCTCTGCAATAATAATATATTTTACATAAAAGAAGTTATTATGTAGTTGTTATTGGAAGCCATCTTTCCATCCATCTTTTCAATTTCTTTTTTTACATTTTCAATAAACTTTTGGAGCAATTGGAAACCGAAAACAAGCAGCAGTGTTTTTCCCAGGAAAATAAATGAAATGGAAGCTGCTGCTGTGTTACAAAACTGCTCCAATTGTAAATTGAGAGCATGCTGCCGACCTTTTCATAAAATATGTAATTTAACTTCCTTGACTTGGCAAAAACGTCATTTATCGGCATTTCCCTGTCAAATTGTCGATACCAATCTTACCAGTAGTATACAGTTATACAAGGAGCAAATATAAATATGGTAGCCAAGTAGAGTTACAACAACAGAGATAGAAGAAGGGAGTAGTGAACAGTTCATTGCTATTTCGAAAGACACCAGTTTTATTGGACACACACTATAAAGTCAAGCTGATAATATTATTATTATATCGCGTAATAATAAAATATTATTATCATGACTAAGCTGCTGCCCAACTTGCTCTTCAAACTCTGCTATCTTTTTTTATCCGAATGAAAATCTATACCAGGAGGGAATTTGGCATTTTATATGCAACGAAAGGAAGATGGGCTATGCATTTTTAGCTTTAGCACTTTTGCTGCTGCTGCTACCCCTCCTGTCGTTGTTGTTTTTATTATTGCCAAAAGGTATGACAAGTCTAAGAAATCACTTCTTCTTATTCGATGAGCACGTTTGGACCGATTATTATCATCATGCCACCATACCTTGTAAGAACTTTCACAGTGTTGATCATCTTCATGGTCGTCGTGGTAAGGGAATTCGCTAAAAAAGGAACGTTTTCCATTTTCCTGCAACCAACAGTGCAAATAATACGAACGAGTAGCATCAGCAAAAAGGAAAGCTTGCTGCTGCTGCCGCTGCTCGCTGCTGGTACATGTGTTCAGCTTCAGAGAAGCAAAGTGTTTATGTGTCGGAGTGAGTATCGCCTATCGCTTCGCTTGAGCATTATCAACATTTTCCCCATTGCTACTATTAAACTCAGTAGAACGCAACAACGGCGCTAGAAGAAAAAAAGAGGTAGTTACACGTTGACTTGTTCAATCCGTTACTACTTACACTGTTATTATTATTATTGTTATTATTACAGCAAAGCGAGTGGAAGCGGTGCGCTGGGTGGCTTGGCTTGGCTGGCTGGCTTGAGGACGACGGATATGTTGTAGTCGTTTTTCGGTCGAATGTATCTCAGTTCTCCTGGAGTGCTGGTCTTCTCGACTTCTAACATGCGTTTCTTCTTCCTGTCGTTGTTCTTCTCATCGTCGCCCTTTCTGCCGTTGCTGCTCCGTGCTATTTAACTAGCTGGAAATCTACAGCAACTGCTGTTATATACTACACACACACTCTATTCGTTCTTTCTTTTTCCTCCTCCTCCACCATCACCACCGTTCTACCTCAAACAGATATAAACTAGCTTTTTTAACAAATATTATCATCAGTTCGTTACTTCACGTTGGCTGGTTCTATCATATATCTCTCCTCGTCACGCTCTCTCTCTTTTTTTGTCGTCATATTGTAGCTACCTATTTTCACTTGTTCACACGGTACACAAAAACACACCACCATTACATTTTGCCAATTCTCATGAAACAAGGCAGTAGAAAGGTAAAGAGAAATAAGGAAAAAAAGCAAAAAAAAACATTTGGTTTTTTTACAACAAGAAGAATATTTATTAGAAAGAAACCCATGTTCCTCCACATGACTTCCTGTTTTAACCCCAGAGAAAATACCAACTTATTCCCATTTCCTGTTTTGAATCTCATTGCATTGTGCGCTGTTACGCGAGCATAAAGAAACACAGCAACGGCCGTGCTAAAAGGGAAACGGGATATAAAAATGCTGCTTACGCGACACTAACTGATATTAGCGCAGTGGTCTGTGGCTGCTTTTTTGGTCGGCGTGTGTCTTCTTCATCTTGTGCTCCACTCTTGTTGTCGCTTCCACCCTGAAAACTTTCACATCATTTCATTCCACCCCGTTGTGAAAACTCAATTCGTTGTCATCCTCATCACCATTCAAGATAATTGTGGTAGTCAACATCATCATCATCACCGTCGTCGTCAGCGACCCAATCCTTGTCAGCACAAGTGTTGGAATGTGAGCAGCAGCAAAGGACATTCATTTGTTGTGCGCTTACGTAAAAAACCACTTGAACAGCAGTTTTTTGGTAGTTTTCGTCTGTCTCTCAAAAAAGTAAATGACTACAATGGCCAGAAGGATTGAAAATCGTTCAATAACAACAACAACTCGTGATTTTGTTAATGCTACTCTATTTTATGTAAACAGAACAACGCCGTGATATTTTACTAGACTATTATACAAACATACATGTGTATACACTGCGCTGGACATGTTGTGCAAGTTCTATTACTAAAGTTTCAGATTCACAAGTAACTTTGCAGATTCCTGTTTTGGAAAACACTTTCCATTTTATTCACGTAGCAGGCAGGCAAGCTGGCAGAGAAGCAGATTTCTATAATCAAAAACAAAGCAATGTAGTAATAAGAACAATAATAATATATTCTTCCATCTTCTTCTCCTCAATTCTTGAAGAGGTAGACGCAAGAACAATGCAGTTCACGCAGACAATTTATTGAAGACTACCAAAACATATGCATATTTTCCTCTGTGTGCAATTTATTTGTAGGGAAATTCGTGGGCAACTTTTTAGGAGAATGCGAAAAAACAGTAAAGAAAAATGTCTAATAAAAAGTAATAGAATAATAGAGTAAGAGAGCAACCGAATCCTTTATACGAAAGTGACATACAATTAGTTTTTTTGTAAGGGAGCATTTTGCTGCTGTGTGGCTGATAAACATATCTTATCTACAAAAGCACATGGTATTTATCTCAAGATCGCATCCTTCCTTCTCTTCGTCACTGTAAGCTGAGCCTCATCATCTAGTCAAAATTCAACATGCATTCAACATATCAACTAAACTAATAGTAAAGGTAAGTAAAAAAGACTTTTTTCTTCTTATGCAAAAAAGACACATAAATAGTAAAAAAATATAAGCATGCAAATCGGAATAGGTAGCCACAAAAAAATTATAATGGAATATTTATGCATAGTTCCGGATTTGCAGAGTGATAACGGAATTTCCTTTTTCTAAACTATGTTACATAGCTTCTCAACCAAACAAAATCTCAATTCGCCCCGGCCGTTATGTACTCTAAGCGTTCCTGTTCATTATTCATTTCTCTTTCCCTACTTTTCCGCTACTCAATTTGTTGAAAAGCTTTATTCGTCTTTTTTAGCTCGTCTTTTGCTCACCCACACAAACATAAACGGAGAAAGAAAAGAAAAGGAAAATTCTCTTGCTTTTCATTCAAAGAAAGAGTACTTTCTAGTGATTATGTTTTTGTCCGACCCCACTACAGTTTTACGCTGTAATTATTACCATCCTTAGCTGCTAACTTTTACTCAGAGAAAGTCTTGAAAATATGGAGCTAGTAATATAATGATATAATAATGCGAAAAATTCTAAATTGCTTATTTTTAATTTGGTGTGAATCAAATAGCAGCTTCTAGGTATCTAGTCTCGTTTAAATTTTTTCCAGAAAACCTTCCAGATGCTTACCAACTTATGACAACATGTGGTTAGTTGTGTTATCAAAGGAATTGCTAATTACACTTGCTTTAGCGAATATATAACAAGTTTCTTGTGTAAGGCAAAAAAATGTGTAAGCTTACAAAGAAGCATTTGTGCACCGAAAGTTACTTTCCTTTTCGCTGCACAAAGCACACAAATGAAACAAAAACAGGGAAAGGATAGACAAGTATAATCGATTCATTCTATTTAGCATTTCCTGCTTTTGCAGAGATGGAGTCTCCTCTGTTACCTGTTGTTTTCATTCTCGCTAAAATGCTCATAATTGCATAGGAATGCAATACA
>JAANSP010000294.1:0-24407 GCA_036850745.1 Homidia socia
CAGATGGGATGTGAGATTTTTTTGAAAGGGGACGCATTATTTTTAGACATTTGCTCATAGATCGCTTCTCAGTCTTTTTTTGTTCAAATTGTTGGTATTAGTCATGCATGACTTGCGATTCCCTGAAAGATTTACCTGACGATGACTACGGTGCGGTGTGATGATGAGTGTGCTCAAGCCCCGTAAACACTATTTTTTACACCACCGCCTTTTTAAGAAAAAAATAAATATATTTTACCCTTCACAAAATAATCTTTACAGGTTGAGTGCAGTGGAGCTCTGCATTAGCAAAAATGAATAGAGTGCTAGAGTGTTGGGGCAGTTGTAGTTGTAGTTTATGGCTCTTTGTCCCTACCTATAAGCACATTATTATTATTATGTCATGCGAATAGAATTTTCGACATGATTTGTCAGAAATTTTGTTTTCGTGCAGAAGCAAAATCACAGCAGAGTCGACAATGCTGATGATAATGATTGGTGTGTACTGAGAAGATTATTTCAGACCATTATACCGGAAATGGGAATATTATGGCACCATTCTTCTTAGCTCTGCACACACAAAAATCTGCCATTTTCTTTGAATACCATTATTATTATTAGCGTCATTATTATTACTGTTTGTTGCAATCATGTGGCACAGGAATTGGTGTGTACTGAGAAGATTATTTCAGACCATTATACCGGAAATGGGAATATTATGGCACCATTCTTCTCTGCACACACAAAAATCTGCCATTTTCTTTGAATACCATTATTATTATTATTAGCGTCATTATTATTACTGTTGCAATCATGTAGCACAGGAGCTAGAGCTTGCTCGGCAGGGATTAAAGATCACTACAAAACTTTACCATTCACCGTTGCCATAGCAAGTATTGTACCTTAGCAGCAAGCAGCCAGTGGTGAGCAGGTAACGATAATAGGAGTGCATTATCATTGCGAAATGGCGAGATGTAAACGAAAGGAAAGTGAAACCGCAAAAATTTGGGAAAAATACCCAAGTCATCATCATCGACGAGATGGTCATGTGATGATGATGTGATTCTTCGGTAGCAACTTTATTTTAAATAATGCATACCACCACCACAACATAGCGCCATAGTAAGTACAGGCAACTGGTTTCTGAATTGTATTTACCTAGCCATGTCTTTTAATTGTGTATTGTATTCACAACACAACACCATACCACCACCACAGCAACACTGCTACTCGGTAAATATTATGATATCAGCAGTTATCTTAATTTGGTTTGAGTAAAAAAATGCATATTAGAGTGTGAGGAGATGAGTTCTCTCCCAAGAACGTGTTCTCACGGCGACGAACACGAAATGGATGATGATGACATTTCATATATTTTTTTACCTGTTGCTCCTTCTTCTTCTTCATCATCATCTTGTTGTCGAAATGCTTTTCCATCCGTGAAAACATTGTCATTCTGACTGCCACCATCGCCACCACGCTTTTCTTGATTTTCTTTTGCAAACTCATGCTCTTCCCCAGGTGGGCTACCAGCAGCAGAAGCAAAGGCGTGTGAAGATGGTATTAGTGGCGGTGGTAGTGATGGTGGTAGTGGTGGTGGTGCTATATCTGTATCATTCAGGTCATCGACTTTTATTTTACTCTGATGCACTTTACTCCTCTCAACATGTTCATTGTCACCATCATCAGTATCAACATCAGAACAGTTTTCATCTGCAGATCCCGATGATGACGATGACGGAGAAAGAACCAAAGACAGATGTTCTTCTTGCACGTTACAATAATCACCAAATTCACCAGATTTATTTTCGCCAATGTCAACTTGAACTTGAAACTCTGTTTTATCGTCATCATTCTTTAAATTTACTTGTGTTGCGGCTTGAATGCCTCCACCGTCTGCAACAATGGCAGCAGTGGCATAACCACCACCGCCGGTTGAATGTTGGGGATGGCGCTCCATAATGCTGCCGTCATTGTTGCCAACACAACTTTCCATAATAATAATTATATAATCATCATCCACTTTTGTTCCCCACCTGTCTGGGGTTGATGATGATGATATTCAAATAAATGATGACGATGACGGAGAAAGAACCAAAGACAGATGTTCTTCTTGCACGTTACAATAATCACCAAATTCACCAGACTTATTTTCGCCAATGTCAACTTGAACTTGAAACTCTGTTTTATCATCATCATCATCCTTTAAATTTACTTGTGTTGCGGCTTGAATGCCTCCACCGTCAGCAGCAGTGGCAGTGGTGGCATAATCACCACCGCCGGTTGAATGTTGGGGATGGCGCTCCATAATGCTGCCGTCATTGTTACCAACACAACTTTCCATAATATAATTATATCATCATCCACTTTTGTTCCCCACCTGTCTGAGGTTGATGATGATGATCATATTCAAATTCAAATATAGTTTTCAACTAGTACAGCAACCATATATTTTGTTTAATTATTATGATCATCCACTCTCTGCATTGTTCTCCTTTTAAAGCCTATACCCATTTTATTACTAATCTTCTCCGGCGGACTGGGGTTGATGATGATGATATTCAAATATAGTTTTCAACTAGTGCAGCAACCATATATTTTGTTTAATTATTATGATCATCCACTCTCTGCATTGTTCTCCTTTTAAAGCCTATACCCATTTTATTACTAATCTTCTCCGGCGGGATAAAAAAAATATTAATCGAGTAGGATTAGCACAATAATCGTTACAACCATTATGTTCACAAGTGCAAACTGGTAAAATTGAAAAGGAGGTGGCGGCATCGGTTCAGTATAAAATCCGCTTTAACAATTGCAATGGACGGATCCACGCAGCAGTTTACGAAAAGCAAATAATAAATAGGTGGTTTTTATCATCATGTCACCATAAAGCCGCATTAAATTTGCAGCCTTGTGTGCGTGTGCACATTTATCCACACAGATGTACAAAAAAGCTATACGTATTTATTGTCATGCTCATTTTTTTCAGGTGTCACTCATTTACACGCAGCCAAACAAAAACACACTTTTTTAAACTCATTAACTTTTTACATGATTTTGAAAAGTGGTCCAAGTCACACCGCTACCAATTAAAGCAATCTTTCCAGCAAAAAGTCTTCAACTGACATGACGTTGCGAACTTTTGTGCTCAAATGATCAATCAAACTGCCAAGGAAACTCAAGGCAAAGCTTAGTCAATGTCTTTGCTGCTGCTGCGGCGTGCACATTAAAGTCGTTTTTTAATGGAATTAAAATCCGCAGGAGCCGCATGAAAATCTACACACACACGACCACACTTGACGGCTTGGCTGGCGCTGTTTATACAATTATTCCAGAAAGTTTTTAAATCTTTTTTTGTTATCTGCTGAATTATTAGCAAAACAAGGAAACATGGAATGATAGAAGGAAGGGGCTCAAAAAAGTGCTCACGACAAGACAGCAGAAACGAATTGCAGGAACACTCTTAAAATATGAATGACACAAGATTAAAACTTTTCACAAGGCAAAAAAACGTTGTCGTCTTGCTCAGTTCGTGTCCCTGTCCATCTGACTCAACGTTTGTTGTAGTGTACCTCTCAACTAATAATAATAAATATGCCCACTGCTGCTATCACCAATGCCAAATAATTGCTCAGCAGCAAATAAGCAACCTCTCTCTGTTAGGTGCTGCTGCTGCTGCTATTATACCGCATTTGACTCCATTTAAGCAAAGAAGGGGAAAAAACAGCTCGATGTAATCGTAGAAATCAAACAGGCATCAAAAGTATTTGCCAATTGGCAAAATGATTCATCCTTCTTCTCCCTTTTTTAATGTAGTGTACCTCTCAAGTAATAATAATAAATATGCCCACTGCTGCTATCACCAATGCCAAATAATTGCTCAGCAGCAAATAAGCAACCTCTCTCTGTTATAGGTGCTGCTGCTGCTATTATATGCCGCATTTGACTCCATTTAAGCAAAGAAGAAAAAAACAGCTCGATGTAATCGTAGAAATCAAACAGGCATCAAAAGTATTTGCCAATTGGCAAAATGATTCATCCTTCTTCTCCCTTTTTTATTCCAGCACTGGGCTATGGTGGATTTTTTATGTTGTCATTTTTTAACGTTTTGTGTGCACATATGCAAATAGCATGAAAATGAAAAGGTAGATATAGCAGCTCATGTGTGTAATCCGATAAGTTTAAAAATGTTTGCTTGACGGGCGTATGCCATATAGATCACTTCACACTTTTTGTCAGTTTAACTCTAAAAGTAAACAAGCCTCTCTTGTTTTTTTTTCTTCTCCGCTTCAGCGCAGACTTTTCAAGTTAATCAGCAAATTTTTTTTGGAACCAATAACAAGTTTGAAACGCATTACACTTTTGCTACTAAACAAAAATTAATGCAGGTTGTACAATACCTTGCCATTTTTTAGTTGATGGCACCATCACCACCACCGCTTTTGTGAAGATTATGAAACTTTTGTCAATTTGTGTGTAGAGTCTTTAAGAATAAGAGATTAAGATAACAACTCACGCACAAATATATGCTGCTCTCACAAACCAATCTTGGAATGACATTTCCATAATACAACCAGGTATTTTACTTGAATTCATCATCATTACCAGAGATGAAAGATGATGCATTATTCTGCATCATGACCTAATACACATATTTTACGTGCATGCTCTGTAGTGCATATCGCTACATTTTCGGAATAAAGACACCATCACTGTACTGAGCAAAGCAATATTTCACAGCCAACATCTTTCTTCTCTCTCTCTAACCTACTCTCTATTATAGCTACTCATTCAAGTCACATAGCTAATAAGAAGAATACGTGTGATATGATGATTAGCACGAAAAAAAGTGGAAAGGTAGAAGACAAGTCAAGATTTTTGCTTGCTTTTGTGGTTAGTAATGTTATTTCACTGATGATTCATTACAGAAAAAAATGTTATTACGTTATCTTCCATGTTCCGTGTACATTTTTACAACTTTTAAGGTGCACCACTACCACCAGCCAACCAACAAGATATTATTCTACACAAAAAAATCGAGAAACTTTGTTTGTTTTTTTTTTACTTTTTTTGTTCCATTAGTTGTCGTGCAGAAATAATATTGGATTTGCTCAATGCACACTATCAAATCATTTGAGCAAGTCAAGTAGAGCGAAAGTAGCATGGACACGGCAAACTTTTGTTAGAGAAGAGTGTCGTCGTCGTTGTCGTAGTCGTCAACAAAGACAACGACAAATGTTCCTCCGGCATTTTTCTACAGCCTACTACAACCTACATGTTTACTTGTAAGGACAACACAGCAAATACAACTCACTCACTCACACCAGCCAACTTGCATTTTTTACTACTATTATTAATATTTACCTTTTAATATGTTGTACGTGTATTACAACGAAATTAGCACGAAAAGAACAATCTTTCTGACAGTGTGAATGTCGCTTGTCGTTAAGTTGGTGACTTGTGAAAGGTATAAATTGGAATATATGGAATGATTATTACACACACATCACATAAAATAAAGAATAATATCCCTTTTGAACGCAGCAAGCGAGCATGCCAAAAAAAGGAGCAGGAGCAACAAAAAAAGCAATGCAAGTGCAGCAGCAGCAGCAGCGTGCAAGCTGCGGAATGCGTTGTCGTCGTAAAAGAATATAGCCTTTTACACAAAATACAACCTTTTACACAGTAGTAAATATTTAAATGGCCAAGAATTAGAAAAAGGTGAACATTTTCATTTTTGCACTCCATCGTCAATAAAACTACCACCACACTACTTGCTATTAAAGTGCTTGTACTAGTAGTAGTTGCTATCATTGTTGTTGTTATTGTCCTTACTCAACCAAAAGATTTATCATTCCCTTTTATTCATTTTTTTCTTCAATCACTCTTGTTGTGGGAGAGAATGAGAGAGAGAAGAACAACAGAGTTGAGTTGGCTGAGACCAAAAATGTGACAAGTCAAGAACATGATGCATGCATTTATCATGATGCGCATATCATCACCACAAGTCTTTTGAATAAAAATGGAATCAACAGATGAAACCAATACTCTTTTTTATTATTACAATTTTGATATCATGATGAGGACCAACAGCAGCATAGCAGTAGTAGTAGCAGTACATCTACACACGCATATTTTATATTCTCTCTTTCTTTTACAATCATTATTATTATTACGATGGCGATAAAATTGAAAAAAATGTGATGCAGAAGTATGGTCATGAACAAGCAATCACAGCTTCATGATGGCTAGTAGTACTATACTGACTAAGCAGAATTGGAAAAAAAAGTTGAAATAATAATAGTAGTAATGGAGATAGACAGGTTTACAAAGAGTGCACTCTAAATATGGAAGCATTACAACAACCGCCATATAATAGCAGCAGTGGCTGATTGCTGTTGATATGGCAATGGGAATATTATTGCCTGATGAGGAGGATGATGATTTTCAAGAAAAATGAATAGACTCTTGTATCCTCCTAATTCGGCCCTTGTTCATCCATCCAGAGAAAATGCTTTAGACAAGCCTCAAGACATTAATGACAGTGTGCAGTGCACTGGTGGACATTTAAAATGGCTTTTTGTATGTAGAAAAAAAGTTGTAGCTAAACCGGTTAAAAATATTTTGCTAATCTACAGCACAATACTTTTTGGCGACTCTTGATTTTTTTCTAGCAAGGCGGATTTTATCGCTGGACTGGACAAAATAATGCAGAAAATCTGAAAATGCAAAAGTTAAAAAGGGATGACTGCTGAGGGTTGATGTGGTGTGTTTGATTAGAAATTGGATAAGACTAGACAGCTTCAAGGCTGTAGAAAAAAAACATAGCAGCAGCAGCACATTTTTAATAGGGAATCATCGAACAGTGAAGGAAAAAGAGGAGAGAGATGAGATGACTGGCGAAATTATAATAATATGTGTATCGTATCACATATCACATCTTGTGAGTGCACGTTTTGCATTTGCATATTATTGTTTGTTTTGCGCCACACACAAGATTGTGTATCAGTTTGCTATCTCCCTGTCTGAGTCTACTGCTTTTTGGGACTAAATTGGATTTCCATGCTGCTGCAAAATAAAAACATTTTTTTGATAATGATAATGTGCTCTGACATGGATGAGTGAGGAGCTGTGTGTTTAGATACATACATACAAGAGGTCAGAGGAAAAGTTAAAATATTAATAGTAATAATAATAATGGTTGTTTGTTGTGCAGATAGAGATAACCTTGTCCAAGTGACACCACCAAACTAACCATCACACGACGTGTATTTACTTTAAGAAGGAAACAAGCCAATAAAAAATGAATGAGCATTCATTCATTTTATTTGTATTGCAGTTCCTGCAAAAAGAATTAAAAATATGAGGAATATAATAAATGAAATGAGTTTTTACAGTAGACAAAAAAACATGCAATCCATATTATTTTCCTGACACTGGATAACATTTTACAAAAAGGAATGCCGCCTTCACTCTCCTCAATTTACTATGACAACAAGAGGCGTGAGTTTAAAAAAGTATGAAACTGTCTGATTATTATGTAATTTGGGCACATTCTCATATTTTTCCCAAAATTCATTAATAACTGCCAAAAATGCTTTTTATGGGCACGCACAACTAAAAAAATTACTTTGCAAGATTATTATTTGAAAGTAATGAGAGTGGTGGAAAAAAATGTAACGTATGAGCTATATTGAATTTTTGCAAGTTTGCACCTCATCGTCACTAGTTGTACAGCTCACAGTGTGAAGTCAATAATATTTTGTTGCGCGTTGGTTAGTTGCTACAGTTCATTGATAATGTTGCTGATGAGGGCGAAATGCCAAGTTCAAAGTGAGGACATCGGATGAAAACTTTTACTCTTGCTCTGCATATTCAATTTCATTGTTCTCTGCTATCATCCCACCTTCCACCACCACCACTCAAGTGCATTTATAATCTTGATTGTAAATTGTAATAATAACTAATGGCAGCATTAAATGGAAAATAAAATCAATGTTCGTTTTTTTTGCTTCATCATGTTATCATTATCAGAGAGTGTTTATCAGAGGGATTTACTCTTTTTTTTATGATTTTTCCTAATAATGGTGCACGAGCGAAAGTGTAATCAATCACGTTGCCACTTGGCACACATGAGCATACATACATAGTATGATGATGGGATATTATTATAGGTAGGCAAGTATGTAGGTAAAATATATAAATGAATGGGTTGTTGTGTACTTCTTCTGCTACACAGTTATTTACTGTAATTGTAATTGACACGTATATTTTTCCCCTGAATCCCCAGCGCAGCAGACCCAAATCCGTGATGACGATAATTGGGAGAGAATAGAGAGAAACCTTTGAAGAAAAAAACTGTTAATTAGAATAAATTGGTTCACTGGTATAAAGTTTCGGGTTATATAATAACCTATTATTATTATTATTTGAAATACTGATTGCGTTGCTTGGGATGAATTAATAATAATAATAATGGAGGGAGATGCAGGTGAGCGAGTAAACGAGTTTTGTTTGGGTGCAAATTGCTCTTTATGTCTTTTCTCATTTACGTGAAGTTTCCATGGTGACGTACATAAATTATTATTATATGCTTATTTAGTAGGTACATGCATACCTTTTGCCTGATTAGTTGATTAGCCTCTATCTATTCACCTGCATCTCAATAATTTGTTTTGCGTGAGCAGAAAAAAATGAGAAAAATCCTGCTCTAACTGTAAAAGTGTTAAACTATTTTTTATGCATTGAATAAAAAAAATCAAGAGATAAATATCGCTTTACTGGAAACAAGCAGTTGAGTAAACAGAGTTAATCAGCGCAAAAAATATTAACAGCCTAAAAAAGCGGCGGTACCTTATGCACTAATAGTTTTTTTCTTGTCGTGTTAAAAATAAATTGAACAAAATATTATATGCACTACTGCCATCGCAGAAGAGTTGAGCATTATTGTTCAGTTGTGAAGATGACGCAATTCACATTATAAACTTGAGTGTGTGTGAGGGCGTAATTTAAAAGAGAATAAAATATTATGCAGCTTAGAAAAAGGCACACAATGACGGTTGAACGTGACACAGCACACACCTTGGAAATGTTTATCGTCCGTGCCCATATAAATCAGCAGAGATTATCCTTCTTCTCACTCTGGGATTTTCAGTTTAGCACCATTTAGTTCTTCTCTCTTCTCATTAAAAATGCACGTTTAAAGAGCAACTTAACCTTTGCACAGGGATTTTTTTTATGGGTGATGCATGTGAATACACAAGGGGCTCCCATCATCACCAAGGTCGCCACCATAGCAACCACATTTCGTTTTAGATTATCCTTCTTCTCACTCTGGGATTTTCAGTTTAGCACCATTTAGTTCTTCTCTCTTCTCATTAAAAATGCACGTTTAAAGAGCAACTTAACCTTTGCACAGGGATTTTTTTATGGGTGATGCATGTGAATACACAAGGGGCTCCCATGATCACCAAGGTCACCACCATAGCAACCACATTTTTATTTTTATAATGCTCATTGTTTACCATTGATATACGCTTTTTATTGGCAAGAGAGCAGATGAGCTGAGGAATAAATTTGTGTGGAATCAATAATAATGAATAGCGAATAGCTAATTTTTAGCCAATTTTTGTTCCTGTTGCTATCAATGACATTAGATTGCCAAGGCAGGAACGAATTGAAAATTTAAATTTTTATGTCTTGAGCAATTTCTTTGTCCAGCGAGCAAATAAGGGAGAGAAATGAGATTACTATCTTAATTTTCGATAAATGTTTTTTGCCTTTGCTGAGCTAATGAATGAAGGTGAATTTCGTTTTGTAATGCTCATTGTTTACCATTTATATACGCTTTTTATTGGCAAGAGAGCAGATGAGCTGAGGAATAAATTTGTGTGGAATCAATAATAATGAATAGCGAATAGCTAATCTTTAGCCAATTTTTGTTCCTGTTGCTATCAATGACATGAGATTGCCAAGGCAGGAAAATTTAAATTTTTATGTGTTGAGCAATTTCTTTGTCCAGCGAGCAAATAAGGGAGAGAAATGAGATTACTATCTTAATTTTCGATAAAATATTTTTTTGCCTTTGCTGAGCTAATGAATGAAGGTGCAGAATTGATTAATTATTCTCACCTGCCTGGTCATCATCGTCACACCTTGCATGACACACACACAGCAAAACCTACTAAAAGGCGCGGAGAAAAATCATCTAATCAAATTGGTCATTCGTTTCTTTGACCACTGACTGGATTGACTTTGAAAAATAATAATAGCCGAGTAGGGGGCACTGATATAATTAATTCAGCTAGTCAATGATCCAGTGATATCATCATATCAACAGTATCAATCAACTGATGTACACAACAACAACTACAACCACTCATTCCATTAAATGGGAGGTATTCATTTCAGCAGAGGTGCGATTATTTCCGTAATTTCATTGTTCATGTGTGCACACACAGGCCAGGCAGACTAAAAACCAGCAATACAATAAATGCGTTTCATTGACTTGTCGAAAATTGCTGCTGGCGTGTCTGCCCTTTCGCACCTTCATTCGCAAAAAAAATGCCACAACCTGAGAAACCAAAGGAGCATCAAAACACCAGTGTGTATATAATAATGGCTAATAAAAATTGCAATTATATCATCAGAATGAATTGTTTAATAGAATGCTACACACTATTACTACTACTTATTACACTGCAAAAATAATAATGATATCTGGCAATTGCATCGCCCTTGAATAAGAGAAGAGTATATAAAAAATACAAGTCAAATGGAGCCCCAAACACAATTCCTCCGTTTACAAAGACTACAATTATTTATTTGCAACAACACTCATAATTACTCGTGGTGATTAAAAAATCTTATTAACTTTTTATTCGTTTGTAAAGGCTCATTCATCAAAAAATGTATAGAATTTATGCGTGAGTGCGAAACGGTAGGAAAAAATTAGAGAATGTTGATGTTATTTTCAAAAGGCCATGGCTAAAAGGCAAAAAATGGAGAAAAATGTCAAGAGAATATTTTATTTAAAACTGCACCAGAACAACAGGAGAAGAAAAAAAATCCTTTTTAACTATTTTTTTTGAACTTTTACATTTCAAAGTTTTTGGTTAAACGTTACAAACATTTCTCTCACGGAGCAACAGAGTAAAATGCTAAAGAGAATTGAATAGGAAAACAATGAGAGATAATACTGAATAAAAAATTGCCAGCCATTGATTTTATTCCTCTTTTTCTAGCAAAAGGAAGCAATAACGCATGAAACACTTTATACCAAAGGCGGGGCGCTGTATAAAGACCACACGCGCGCGCGCGCTGTGACTAACTGAAACGTTTTATGGGCATGATTCTTTTTTATAGTGTTTACACAGCGATTTTCTTACACTGTACCAATTTTCAGATCTTTCTGATTAAAAATGCCGAAAATTTGATATTAATAATGACTAAGTTTACTAGAAATAGAATAGGAATGGTAAAAAGACAATGTGACGAAAAGTCAGTAAATTATAAATATCATGTTGACAAATGGATTAATAAAAAGACAAGTTCCATTTAAAGTAATTACAGTATTTGCTTCCATAAAACTTATTTGCATGCTCATATAATACCAAAGGTGCGGCGGCCTATAAAGACCACACGCGTGCGCGCGCTATGCCTAACTGAAACGTTTTATGGGCCTGATTCTTTTTTATAGTGTTTGCACAGCGATTTTCTTACACTGTACCAATTTTCAGATCTTTCTGATTAAAAATGCCGAAAATATTGTCGCCAGAAATTGAAGCGGCGAATAAAACGTTTCCAAGCATCTTTACTCAAAAAGAGCTCATTTAGAACAGTTAAAAGTCAAACTCCCAATCATATTAAGAATGGGATATATCATGTGAATCGTGGGGAAGGTAAGCGAACTGAATTCAAGAACCTGAGACGCAGGTACGCAAAGAAATTAAGCATCGACCATAACCTATACCCCTGGAGAAAGTCTGGAGAAAGTCAATGACCCCCAAGGAAAATCTTCCCAGTCAACAGCAAGACACCCTAAATCAGTTGGGATGTCAAGAACCACTGTCTGTGTAATCATTGATGACGATATGGGGCTTCAAAAGCGGGCAAATAGCCAAATACACGTCCTTAAACTGAGCAAAATTGCAAACCGGAAGTGCATTGCTCAAAAACTAACCATTACTCAAACCAGTTTATGAAAAACAGTGAAACAAAAATTATGCATAATACTGAGATGCCTACTGAATCTCCTGACATCAGCCCGTTGGAATTTGTTTGGATTTAAATATCCAAAATCAGCTATTTAGAAGAAAAGATTTGCGAAATTTGACAGCATTTGGAAAAATCTCAATAGTGATTGAAAATTGATTCTTCATACCCTGATCGAAAACGTGTTTAAATCGTACAAACAACGATGCAGAGTCATAGTAAATGAAACCGGCTATCACATGGAACAAACTAATCACGGGAGAAAAAAATTTATTATAACTATTTTTGAAGAAATAAAGTGGTCTTTATACAGCGCCCCGCCTTTGGTATTCTCTTTTGTGGTATTTGTATGAAAATGTTTATCTGTGTATGTCGTAAAAATTCCTTTGAGTTTGCTTGCACGCAGCGATTAGCATTTGAAATGGGAGTGAATAAAAGGAATGTTTTGGTATTGTGCAAGCTTTTAACCTTGAGAAGAAAGCAAATGGCTTCTCTTCTTCTTTTTCTTCTTCCTCTAATAAGTCGGTTGTATGATGTTTGTTGCGGGGATGAATACGCAACGGGGAAGCAAAGCATGTTTGTTGCTGTTTCAATAATATCAAAACTCAATACGGCACTGAATTGAGAAGAGTGCGCTTAAAAGGCATAATAAAATGGCAGAGAGAAAAGAGGAAAAAAAGTTGATCTGTGGTATTGAAGGTGAAATGAACCAGAACGAAAGAGGTCAAGAACAAATGAGTTGGAACATGAGAAACAGTTCAGTTCACTCGCTCTGCCTGACTGCTTGAACGGTAAGGAATGCGGCTGCAGAGAAGAAGAAAGACAAAAAACCAGCAAAAAATGGAAAAAAAATTCTAGCGTAATATCACGTTAGCTTCTATCTAGACTTGTCCCTCTGTATATCTCGCTGCTGCCATTTATTCCGTTAAAAGATGTCAAGTATCCCGCATCATCATCATCATAATCTATGCTTGGTCGCTATTGTAAACGAAGTAAAAAGTAAAAAAAAACCAACGCAGCATCAACAGCAGAGATTCCTGTGTGTTTACGCAACGAAAGTAGTAAAGTGGCAATGAAGAAAGAATGCGCACACAAAAAATGGCATGTGCCGGCTTGTAAAAGTATCCGTTTATTTATCTGTTTTCACCATAAAAGACACGGCGGACATTGACCAATTACTAAAATAAAAAAGTAAGTGTGTAGATGTAGAAGCAGAGCACAAGAAAATATGGGAAGGTCCAACCACTTTACTAAATGGTTTTATTATTATTATTATTGTGGAAAAATTGATGATTTTTACTGCTGCAGTCAATTGAAAAGGCAACTGGATTGGATGATAAATAGAAAGAAAAAAGAGATGATGTTTGTTTGCTCAATGTTTATTATTTCTCTACCCTCTCGGCTGCCATGGAGAACATTTAACAGAAATTGCCACACGGATTGCTTTTTAAAAGCTGATAGAAACCAGTTCATATTTCAAATCAACAACAACAGCAACCACATAACATTAGACTGCTTCATTATTATTATTACACTTGAGAAAAAAAAGAACTACTGCTTCGTGGAGTTCTTATAGTGAGCTTGCAGCACTTTTCTTTGAACACCCAGAAGAAGGAATGAAATGCGAAAATAATTGTTTATTGGAAAAGACGCCGTTTTTTGCTTGTCATTTGCATGCATGCATGCGTATATAAAAGCCCATTACTTGCAAACTGACATTGACACGTCTTTTCAAAAGAGTGAGGGATTCAATTGAGTATTTAAAAAAACAGACAAAATTCCACAATTGTTTATCAAGAGATTGCGTACAGACATTTTTTTTTTTCAAAATGTAACTTGCCGTGTTGCTTTATGCATACTTAAAATTGAGTATTTAAAAAAACAGACAAAATTCCACAATTGTTTATCAAGAGATTGCGTACAGACATATTTTTTTTCAAAATGTAACTTGCCATGTTGCCTTATGCATACTTATTTGATGGAACACCGTTTTTAGCCAACAGGGCAACTTGGGAAAAAAATTCGACGTGGATATTGTTGTTCTTGTTCCATTGTCAAATAGATGATCAATGAGTATACTAAAGTATAGGTAGTTGGAGTTTTTTTTAATGCGATCAAGTATGCACATCAGATCTCATGAATAAATTGCAAATGCAGAAAATGCATCTTGTATAGCCCTGCATACTAATAGCAATCATTAGAATAATCGTCGGCAAGAATCACAAGTCTCAAGAACAATTATTATTTTTTTATCACCACACGCTAATAATAATAATAAAAGTATGGATAAAGGTGCAAATCAAATTTCCAACTACATTCCCTATAAAAGAAATCGATAAAGATGGATAATATTATAGTGGGGTATATAACATGGAGTACCTTTTAAAACTCTGCTCTTGTGTTGCTGTTGACTATAGACACATTATTGCAATTGACAGCAGCATTATTGCTACTCCTTATTATTATTCACAGGTTGAGGGAAAATTTTATCCAATGACTTGACTTGAGCAAGCCTCGTCGTCTCAACTTTTCAATCAAGCATTTCGCTCGATTTGCTCCTTTGTTTAAATTCAACTGGTTGGCCTTTGAAAAGTACTCATTCTTCTTGGTAGCATTGGATGCACCAAACAATGCTGATTTATTCAATTGAGTAAGCAACCAAATGCATTCTCACTTTAATTCTGCTCCTCTGCAAGAATTGTTATTTTTTGCAGCAGCAAGTTTACAGCTAGCTGTATAGCCATATCATCTATCCGTCAAAGTATTAACATTTTTAATGCGGCAATAAACGCAGGTAGGTAGATTGGCTGTGGATATTATTATGGATGCAGGGAGCATCAAAGCGTATTGAAAAAGAAAGAAAAAGCGACTTGCATTTGCATATGATTATTTTTTTTATAAAAAATTTACACCAGCAGATAGACATGTGTGTAGTAACAAGCAAGAAATATATTGAAAAATGCAGCTATAAAAGCGAGCAACGACATGACGATGATGATCCTCGTATTATCTTGGTGCAAGCAACGAACGACTACTACACGCTTGCTTGGCAAACAATAATAATAAATGTAATATATTTTTTTCCGAAGAAGAGGCAAGGAAAACAAAAGGCTGAAAAGTAAAGTAAGGTGAACTGCAAACATAAAACTGTGACACTGGTCTAGAATATCAAATGAGCCACTAGTTTACTCAGCTTCTCTGCTGCTGATGTTGATGTGTTGCGAGCGATGATAAAAACCATGAGATAGGCTAATGGATCTGATTTGATGAGAAGAAACAGGTGTTACACTACGACGATGACGACGACGACGAGCATTAGTTGCGTTCTTGTAGCAAAGAACATGTCGTTTCTCTCTCGATACACATGATATTATTATATATTCTCTTTAAACAAGTGGCTCTCTTTCAGAGTTCACCGTATACTCAACCTATTATTGATATAATAACAATAACAATATTATCCTCATCATCCCCATTATTATTTTTATTAGTACTTTTTTTACTCTTTTTGGCTTGTTGCAGCAACAAGTGTAGGGCTCTGTCTTGTCGTTCGTCATTCTGCTCAACAAGCCAACAGTGTAACACGGGCTTAAATAAGAAACGCTCCGTTTTGCCAACGGCGCTATACAGCCATTTTTACAACAGTGGAGAGTGCATATTAATAAATACTAGCAGCTTATTGCTTGTGAAAAAAGGGTACACACTATCACAACCACCACCACCACCGCATCCGTTTTGCCAACGGCGCTATACAGCCATTTTTACAACAGTGGAGAGTGCATATTAATAAATACTAGCAGCTTATTGCTTGTGAAAAAAAGGGTACACACTATCACAACCACCACCACCACCGCATCATTTTCATGATCGTGTAATTGTAATAAAAGGACAAGGCAAAATGTTGCATGAAATAATAATGATAATAAGAGCGTATGTAAATGCAGAGCTATACATCAAAATTAAGTGTGAGAGCGAGCGCACTGAGCCTTTCCATTATTAAATTCATTCTCTTTTCCCTTGATCAAAATCCAACAGCTCATCCTCTCTTATTCAGTATTAAAAATGTGCTCATGATGATTAGGATGCATGTACTATTTGTGGCAATTGTGGCAACAACAAGACTCTGCAAAGAAAAAGATTTTATTTTGGTGTGTGCGTATGTCAGACTGCAACCCTGACTAGTAAGCACAATGTAATTACAACTGAGAATTGTTGATGATGAAGATGATGCGCCAAGTGAGAATGAGAATAGTAGCTTCTGTAGAGCAGCAATGTCAAAGACATGCGTAGCTCATTCATGTTTTGCTGCTATTTTCAGAACAAGCTCCGCTTACATACTTGTTATTATTGCATACATATTCATTACCCATTTCGGAAAAAAATAGAGAAACAATGGCAATGAAATATGATGATGATAATGATGGCAGTTGCATTGGAAGAGGATAAAAAAGTCTGGCAGAAAGATGTAAGCTCTCTTCTAGTCTCCATTTACTGATTCGACGTAATAAATATAGATTGCTACGGATCTCCTCAGTATATACGCGCAAGCCATATAATAATAAAATGATATTATAACGACGAGTTCGAGGAAAGCAGCAAGGAGGAGGATGGCCATTACATCGCGAGAGTTGTTGCCACATTCAAATATTCGGATTGCATCAGTCCGTCTATAATTTCACCGAGAGTAGCACTACCACCACCACCACCGCTTTTGTGTCTGCTGCCTAAATTATTTCTTGCATTGCATGTCTGCATTTTTTAAAAATAAAATATAAGCTGCGCGCATCTCATTTGTTAGCATTCAGTTGTCTATTTTTGGAGCAAGGGGATAAAAAACGAGCAGAAAACGTGATTGAATAATTTAATAGAAACGTAATAAGTGTATCAAGCCTCTTATCATGATCATGCTGATGAGGCGGCTCTACAATGTATCTTTATCGATGCGCTATTATACATTTTTAAAGGGGTGGACAACAGCGGCGCTGCTTTGAAAAGAGACTTTTTGAGAATGAATGAGTGATGCAGTTGTCAAGTCGGAGAGAGAGGAAAAAAGGACGGAGGAGATCCGTGCAATTCGGTATTAGACATGCGCGCAACACCATTTTCTTGTAATCTGATGAAGCAATTTGGTTCAGAGTGGAGAGCAGGCAGGCACTACCAACAAGTGCACCATTTTATATTTTCTTTAGAAAAAAAAGAAAACATGTTGATTTACATATAGCATGTTTGCATATTGTTACCAAGCTTACACAACAATGCGAATGCGATACGCAAGTGATGACACATTTTTTTCGCCAGTGTTTCTCATTGTGCCCATGTCCGTCAGTTTGCTGCTTGAATTACCTACTTTTTAAAATTTGTACTAATGTCAAGTTGTAGGGTTTAGTATATTTAGCTTGTGCAGCATTGGCAAAAGGTGAACGGTTCTTCTCACGAAAATGACGTGATTTTTTTTTCTTTCAGAGCAGCAGACTACTTAATAATTAAATGAATTGCTTTTTAGCGGTATAACTGCTTGCATAGCAATTTAATAATACGTAATTATTATTCTAGGTTGGTTACTGGTGGGGCAGTTGGTCTCGTTGGCATTTTTTTAAAAAGAAAGAGCAGCAGACAATCTGGTGCTGCTGTCTCTCTGTATAAATACCTAATGTGCTTGTTTGCAGTTTACATGCACACTCAGAATTTTAATGGAGAAAAGGTTGAAAGAGCGAGAAGAAAAAAAAAAAACGAGTTATTAGCAGTGGGCGATTACATCTTTAAAAAGGTGAACGGTTCTTCTCACGAAAATGACGTGATTTTTTTTCTTTCAGAGCAGCAGACTACTTAATAATTAAATGAATTGCTTTTTAGCGGTATAACTGCTTGCATAGCAATTTAATTCTGCGTAATTGTTATTCTAGGTTGGTTACTGCTGGGGCAGTTGGTCTCGTTGGCATTTTTTTAGAAAAAGAAGAAGAGAAAGAGCAGCAGACAAGCTGGTGCTGCTGTCTCTCTGAATAAATACCTAATGTGCTTGTTTGCAGTTTACATGCACACACAGAATTTTAATGGAGAAAAGGTTGAAAGAGCGAGAAGAAAAAAAACGAGTTATTAGCAGTGGGCGATTACATCTTTTTCCCGTTTTAACTCCTTCACTTAAACTGATTTAATGCACATTAGAAATGCAGACGGCATGCACTTGAAATTGAAATAATAATACACTTTTTGACTGCGAGAGGATACAGGCATGAGAGTGGCATTTCAACAAGAGTATTATTTCAGTCAGCATAAATATATATTTTTTTAGTTATACAAAGTGCAATGATGGCTTATCGTTATTTTATCAATCCGTACGTGGTTTATCATCATCACCACATATATATTTTAGATAAGTGCTAACGGATAAACTTGCAGAGTTGGCATTTATTTAAGCCTGAAACTTGAAGTTGCAAGATGGCAACTTTTACTGGGATTAAATTTCAGTTTTATGCGCGTTACTTTCATTAACGAATTGCAGTTTAATTTCATGATAGCAGTTGCAATAGAATGATTTGGTTTGCACTTGCAACTGACAAAATATGGACTGTCAATTCAGCAGTCTTTGCAAATAACACAAGGATCAAGATTTGCCAAAAAGATGACACTGTCGTTAGCCAATTGAAAGTACACTAGTACATGATGCAAAATCCAGTCAGTCAGTTCGTATCTCTCAGCATGGAAATAGCTTGAGTAGTTTCCGCTTTATTCTAAAATGCTGCAAGCATTTCTTTTATTTTGTCTGTCCATCCTATTCATATGGATGCTGGCTGGAGAGGACCACGACGGAAGAATGCCATTTTATGTAACACCTAATTTAAATGGAAAAATATGAACAATCCATTTTAAAGAAATAAAAATAATTACAGTTGAAATCGAGTAACAGTTGAGACAAATCTAGGTGGCAGGTCCACCATCGTTGATTCGAGTGTGTCATTAAAAAATATTCAAATCCCTCAATAAATACAATTCATTGCAAAAACTAATGCCTTATCGCCTTTTTATCGATCCATACGTGATTTATCACCAATCAGCTTGAATATCGTTTTGATTAGTACTGCTTAATAAATTTGATCTGTGAGTCTGTAATACAAACTCTGTATGCTCGCTCAAGCTCAAACTTGTGACAAAATTGCAACAAAACAGCGTATACAGTGATTATAATTCCAGTTCAGTAGCGATACTTTTTTCAGCGGCTTACAGTTCATTTTAATTGGCAGCACAGTAGATGCACTTGTGTTCCAACTGACGCAATGTGAATTGCCAATTACTTCAGAAGTCTTTGCATATAACACTCGAGACAAAGATTTGCAGACACTTCAATGAACCATACGAAAAGATGATATCTTTAGTTAGTTAATTGAAAGCACACTAGTATATAATCCAGTCAGTCAGTATGCACATTGCAGCATTAACACATGCAATACTAATCTCAAGATTGTTAATGAAAAAGCTGTAGCATCCGCTTTACTGCAAAATGCTGCAAGTATTTCTTTTATTTTGCGTGTCCATCCTGTTCCTCTGGATGCTGACTGGAGGACCACGAAGGAAGAACTTGCCACCGGGTCCTCCTCTCTATCCGATTTTGGGAAATCTGCCCCAAAAGATTGTTAATGAAAAAGCTGTAGCATCCGCTTTACTCCAAAATGCTGCAAGTATTTCTTTTATTTTGCGTGTCCATCCTGTTCCTCTGGATGCTGACTGGAGGACCACGAAGGAAGAATCTGCCACCGGGTCCTCCTCTCTATCCGATTTTGGGAAATCTGCCCCAGATTATGGAAGATCATCCCTTTAAAGTCTACCATAATCTAGCGCAAAAGTATGGGGAGCTCATGTACGTCAAGATTGGATTGCAGGATCAAGGTAAGCAAAAATTAAGTCACAACTTAAATGGATTTGAATAAATTTTCAAAGCGTGAATATTTTTCAGTTGTGGTGTCCTCATATCAGGCCATGAAGGACTTGCTGGACAAGGAAGAAATGAGCGGACGCTTCTGGAATGGATTTCTTAATGGAAGATCATCCCTTTAAAGTCTACCATAATCTAGCGCAAAAGTATGGAGAGCTCATGTACGTCAAGATTGGATTGCAGGATCAAGGTAAGCAAAAGATTAAGTTACAACTTAAAAAATGGATTTGGATAAATTTTCAAAGCGTGAATATTTTTCAGTTGTGGTGTCCTCATATCAGGCCATGAAGGACTTGCTGGACAAGGAAGAAATGAGCGGACGCTTCTGGAATGGATTTCTTGTCGACCGATCTAATGGAAAAGAGCTTGGCATGATTTTCAGCAGTCTGCCAGCACAAAAGGAGCTCAAGACATACGTCCTTCGAGCCCTGCGAGACTATGGATTCAACAAGAGTGAATCAATGGAAGAGGTTGTTCGAGAGGAGCTCACCCATCTTCATGGGCGGCTGAGTGAAATTGCGAAAAATAAGGACGGCGGAAACCATCGATTTGAAAAGTTTTTTCAGCCTAGCCTGATGAGCATTTTGTGGGTGCTCATGGCAGGAGAAAAATACAATTATAATGATCCTCGACTGACCAAATTGCTTACTGTGAATTCAACGTGGTTCCAAACTGGCAATTTTGGCGGTGGCATTGTTCTCGCTTTCCCCTTCATCCGGCTTCTATTCAAAGAATGGAGTGGATACTACAAGATGAAAGAAGTCAATGATGAAATATGGTCATTTATTCGAGTAGGTGAAAATCAGGGTTCTTCTTAATATTTTATCGATATATTGAGCATCCATACGAAAAAAATAATTTATATCTAATTTCACCACAGGAAATATTTGCAGAGCACAGGAGAAAAAAGGACTATAAAAATGAGCCGACCAACTTCATCGATCGATTTTTGCATGAAATTGACAAGGCTGGTGGCAAGTCAGAGTTGTTTACAGGTCTGTTTTCAATTACAACCATTAAAGTTTCGTAATATTTGAATTAGAATTCAAAGAATTGTTAGATGTTATTTTTTTCTCTAGATGACCAGTTTGT
Organism: Homidia socia; assembly: GCA_036850745.1. NCBI lineage: Eukaryota > Metazoa > Arthropoda > Collembola > Entomobryomorpha > Entomobryidae > Homidia > Homidia socia. Next base: position 21,212 of record JAANSP010000294.1, read on the forward strand.
CACAATTTGCTACGACCTGTTCCAAGTGGGAGCAGAAACGACTAGCAACACGCTTGCATTTGGACTTTTGTACATGATACTTCACCCACACGTTCAACAGAAAGTTCAGGCTGAGCTGGACACGGTGTTCAACAAGGGACAAGTCGCTTCCGTTATGGACAAATCCAAGTAACTAGTAGTTCTTTTGCTGGCTATTCATTCCTAACAAGCATTAGCTAACCTCATGTTCTTTATAATTCGGTGTAGAGTGCCGTATACAGTGGCCACAATGAACGAAATTGTCCGACTGAGCAACATTCTTCCTGTGCCTGGACCCCGAAAAGTGACAAAGGATTACATTTACAAGGGATACTTGATCCCAAAAGTAATGACAACCAAATTCAAGTTACACTTGAAAATTTTAAATTCTTGCATGTAACCAAAGCGACTAATATGATTGTAGGATTCGTTCTTGGCCTTCAACACGTATTCTGTGATGCGCGATGAGAAAATATTTGGCAAGGATGTGGACAAATTCAGACCCGAGCGATTTCTGGGACCGGATGGCAAGCTGAACGGTCTAGTAGACTACATTCAAATGTCTTGGGGCGCAGGAAGAAGGTAAAAATAAAACCGAAAATTGCATGACCCATCTACGCATTATTCCATGTTACTCAATTCACAACTTTTTGTAAAATTTATATTTGCATTCAGATCATGTATCGGAGACAAATTGGCTCAAACCACCATTTTCCTGTATCTCACATACCTTCTCCGCAACTTTTCTTTCAGCAAGGCCCCCGGTCAAGAGAATCCCACCACAGAACCGATTCTCTTGTCTCGTTTAATGCTTTCTCCACAGCCTTACCAAATGGTTGTCAAAGAACGTTGATATGAAACAAAACTAATAATAAATTGCAATTTCCTATCAATGCTAAATTTTATATTCATCATTATTCTATCATTTTGCATATTTCTACCAATCGGTCGTTTTTCAAGATGAAATAAAACCGAAAAATAACTTGTACATTTCATATGAAAAAAATGCATATTCAACTTTCAACTGCTTTTAACTGCAACTTTTACTTGCGTCTTATAATTGTAATAATAAAAATTTATTTAGCTTTCCCCCATATTATTTTATCATTAAAAGCTAATCAGAATTAAATTTGAGTTAACAGTTGAGACAAGTCCATGTGACAGGCCCATCGTTGCCTCCAAATCTTGCAAGTGTGTTGGCTTCCATATCAATCAAGTAGCCACTGCTTCCAGCATTTCTTGTACAACAACCATTGCAATCGCTATCTCCACAAGTGTCGCAAACCGTTGCCTCAATGCTCTTGGATCCCTGTGTAACTCGGATCCTCTTGTTGATGTACTTGGACTGGTCACCATGCTTGGAAAACAGAGCAACAATGTTGTTGTTGACTACCCAGTCGTGGGATTTGCTTCCGCAGTAGGCAAACTGCCCTTCCCATCTGCATCCAGAGTAATCGTCACACTCGGAAGTGCCTCCGCAGTAATTTCTCTCCGCTTGTGTGTACGGAGGACTTGGGTTGCTTTGACAGCATGGCGGGTATGAGCAGTAATGCGTCAGTTGGCCTAGTGGCCGTCAATAAAAAATAAATATTTTTCAACTTTTACCCGAAAAACAGTAATGCTAACTTTTTTTGCCTTTCTTGCAAATTTTTTATGCTTACCGTTAAGGGCAGAAGAACTGCCAACCAGACCGAGGACAACGAGCAGAGCTAAACGAGCAATCATTTTTTTGTAGCGTGTTTCACAACTTTCCAAATAATGCCACTTAATCCCACTTTGAATGCTTTTATATGTGGAAAGTGGACGGGAAAAGGTGACACACAGACAGAATTTAGCAGATTTTCGGTGAAATATTGTTTGCACGAAAATGAATGATGATGGATGTGGTTTATCGATAAAATTGAAAACAGTTTTTGTGCTGCCAAGTGTTTTATCTCAAGTTGGTATTTACCAATCCGTTCTCAATGTTATTATTATTACTATTGTGCATTTTCAACATACAAGAATAATAATACACCCCCGCTAAATTAATATTATTTTCTGGAATAAAAGTGAATTCCAGCAAAGTCTCTGATTTGGACAACATACAAGAATAATAATACACCCCCGCTAAATTAATATTATTTGCTGGAATAACAGTAAATTCCAGTAAAGTCTCTGATTTGGAGCACGACATGAGAAATGACTGTCAATATGTGCTATTCTTTTTCAGCTTAGCTGATTGACAATTTGTTTTTCTGCAAAAATTTTAATCAATCACACTCACAACTCATCAAAATGAAGTTTTCGCCTGCATGTGGCTGGGCTCAACTGTTTATTATCATAATTAATGTGTAGTCACACTCGATCAAAATAAAATCCTGTTCGAGTGATATACTGAGCAACAATTTACACCAAAAATAACTTATCTGTTGATTAAAAAGTGCCGTTTTTAAGTGGAACATTTAACCTGTTAAGTAATAACAGTTGCGAAAAAGGCAAGCAAACTGAGAGAAAAAAAATGAAATGACATACGAAAACAGGGACGTTTGCAATTTTTCTGGTTTAAGCACCACCTAAAATCGGGTTTAAACTAAAATTAAAATTTCAGACATGCATCATGTTACATGCATTCACTATTACTCTTCTCTCTTCAAATGCTAATATTTAGCTTGAAATCGGGTAGGTTGCAATGATGCCGATTTGTAATGCAGTTTTTAATGTTTGTTTTAATGAGACAGTTATTCAAATGGTGGACAGGGAGAGAGAGAGCGCGTGATGAATGTTGGCCATTTAGAACACAGCGGTGGTCGTGATTTGGCATATTAGAAGCCGCAAAATATCATCAGCTCGTTTTTCATTCATTCGCATCTAAAGACGCAGCAAAGGCAAAGCAACAAAAGTAGGGATATAGGTAGGTATTTTCTAGTGAAATCTTCTCCGTCGTCCTTTTGTATGAACCTTGGCGTTTTGTTTATACGCTAACCTTGCTATTTCTCTGAAAGAATAGCAGCGGTCTGCTGCTGCACGAAGAAGAAATGTGTCGCTTTATAGATGAAAATGGAAACGTGCAGAATTCCGCTTTGTTTCTGCAAAATCCAAGTTCACAATGCTTTGATGAAGAGGACATCGGTGCGGGGTGCAAGCAGCAGAAGAGGAGGACATGAAAATGTGACCAAAAATTGAGAGAGGTATATGA
>JAANSP010000295.1:0-24388 GCA_036850745.1 Homidia socia
AAAAAAATCTTCACTCAACCGAAATATTTTGTTTTGTACAGTTCACTAACTTTAAAGCTGCTGCTGCTACCACCTTTAAAGGTATGTCTATTTTTCTGCTTGACAGAGAAAAAAAGCAATTTCATTGCCTTCCAAGTGTACATGCTACAAAACATTATGTGCTGGCTGGCAGCCTTTGAATCACTACTAGCTTGTTTTTTTTCTTCTCCTCCTCTTGTTGTCCTTTTTTACTCAAAATCAGTCGAGTTGAATGCAGAGTTTGATATGATGATGTCGTCTTGTTCTTGTTCTTACTGGGCGTTTTCCACTTTCAGCATGAAAGCACATACAGAAATAGTGGTAGTAGCAGCAGAACAAGAACAAGTAGTGATCTCGTATCGGAAAAAGGTGGAAAAAATGGGCAAGATTGTGATGACGGTGATTCGATGCTGCTGATGGTAATAATAGACGAGAAATGCGATAATGGAAAATCAAAAAATGTTAAGGGGCAAGGGATCATCATCATGCTGTTGTTGATCATGACGATGAAGATAACTAAAACGTTATTCTAATCTTATTGACTGACTCCGTTATCAACTCAGCAGACATCAATATTTTTTAACTATATTTAGAAACACCCTTCCTAAAATTCCCAAGAATCCGATATGCAACTAGCCACATGTAAATACATGGTCTAACATCAAAGTTACATTACATCATCAAAATCATGGTGATGATCGGATCCTTTTTCTGGATTCTTGTGAAGCGCTCTCTTCTTTCTGTCATCATTTCATTGTTATCCAATTTCTCTCTCCTCTTTCCAAACTCAACAACAAAGGCTAATAATAAAGTGGGTGAAAATGTGAGTGAACATGTATGGCTACCAGACAAATGAAAACTGCATAAGTAATCCATACAAGTTATCCATTACTTTGGTATTGAAGTTTTTTTTTGGTTTCTCCAAATAAAACTATTTTCTGTGTCGCTCTTTTTTCTTCTTTTTTCAGTCATCATCGCTCAGACTGTGTATCCAACTTTTTTGCACTCCATATTACTTTCGTCATCGTTCAAAATAGTACCGCTGTTCTCTAGAGGGAGAGAATTCTCTCTCCTCTTTCCAAACTCAACAACAAAGGCTAATAATAAAGTGGGTGAAAATGTGAGCGAACATGTATAGCTACCAGACAAATGAAAACTGCATAAGTAATCCATACATTATCCATTACTTTGGTATTGCAGTTTTTTTTGGTGTCTCCAAATAAAACTATTTTCTGTGTCGCTCTTTTTCTTCTTTTTTCAGTCATCATCGCTCAGACTGTGTATCCAACTTTTTTGCACTCCATATTACTTTCGTCATCGTTCAAAATAGTACCGCTGTTCTCTAGAGGGAGAGAGACGCATTTGAAATAATGAGAAAAAGAGAAACCTATCCGCACTTTTTCTTGTCCTCGTTCCTCGTTCACATAATAAGCTTATACACATAGACAAAGTCAAGAGAATAAACAAGTCCGTGACCGAGATGCCTACAAAAACAAAACACACACAAGACAAGACAAATAGATACGCTACCAACTTTAGGCGCTGGATTTCTCGTTTTTCCTTGCTACCCGGTACTATGTAGATGTATGTATCTTTTCTTTTTTTACTAGCCCAACTTTTTTTCCATATTTGATGCGCCAAAGGACGAAATCATATATTTTCTCTGATATTTTCCTTGGAAATGAAGACGTTTTGAAGAAGAAGAAAAAGAGAAAAAATACCACTTTTGTTTCTCTTTTTCATCTCCTTCTCACATTTGTGAGTCATGTCGGGTTCGCTATAACTTTATTTGTAAATACAGCCAAGTTTGTAGTTTTTTCCTGGTTGCTCACAACACAACACAGGAGAAGAAGAAGAAGAAGAAAGCAAAAAAAGTGTTTTTTTCTACTCCCTCTGCGCAAAGATAAGGAAAAAGAGAAAAAAGGAGCATGTGACTATTGTGTAGTCAGTATTATTATTGCTGCTGCTGTTTTCTTTTCTTTATTTTTTTCTACTCCCTCTGCGCAAAGAGAAGGAAAAAGAGAAAAAAGGAGCATGTGACTATTGTGTAGTCAGTATTATTATTGCTGCTGCTGTTTTCTTTTCTTTTTTTCTCTCTTTTACTCTACCAGTCTGAATGTCATCACTGTGTGATCGGGATTGCAAAGGAATGGTAATAGGTATATAGTTATTACGGCATTCGACTGGTTGATGGCAATGCCAGAGTAGCAATATTCTCAGTATATCAATTCTTCACACATTCATTCATTTTTTTAGACATCACTACAAAAAATATATGTACCTATGCACTTGTCTGTGAGCCCCCTTTGAGTGCTTGTGTATTTTCTCAGTCCCTTGATCAGAGTTTCTACTGCTTTGCCCATAATACTTGTGCATTCACCGCTTGTGCTCTTTCTCTCTCTCGTCTCGTCATCGGACAACGAAAAAGTTGGATGACGTACTACATATTTTATTGTTTTGCAAACAAAATGTACATGTATTCACTTGCTGCTATTTTTATATTGTTATTAAATATTATTAGTGACATGGTCAGTACTACTAGAATTGGCCTGACCTTTCACAGTCACTGTATTAGGCTGATAATCTGAAGGCAACTTTTTTGTTTGGCTTCTGTTCACAAGACAAAGAAACAACAGCAAAAGGCAACAACAGTTATATAGCAAGAACAAAAAGAGAGAAAGAATAACTTTTTTATCCGACACATTTCCATGACACTTCATATTATCTTGTTGACGAAGAAACAACTTTGTACACACGTTTTTCTGTTCGTTCCTACAACAACAGCATCAGCAGCAGTAACAAATAACAACAACAACAAGTAGGTATACCAGAGTCAACATTAGATCTGTAGATCAAAATATCTGTGTAGTTGTCCTGGTAGAAGTACCTAGTAGTGGTGGCTCAACAAAAAATAAACTGGGAGTCTTTCTGTTTTATAAGAAACGCTCGCTGTACAAATGCAACAACAGGAAATAGATGATGGCAAAATGTTTTCAAAAAGGAAAAGGCACATATAAAAAAGCTATCTGGTACAACATACTTACTGATCATGCATATGCTTAGATGGAGAAGCGGCGCGCGTAATGTTTAGTTCCAAGAATCTTTTTTTATTCTCCGGATGAAGACGATGATAAAAAAGAAGAAGAAAGCGACAGACATAGAAAAAATACACACAAACCATTCCGTAAAGAAACAGTATCTAAAATGTTCATCGTACAGACGCGACGCGTCTCTCTCTCTCTTTCTGTGCGTGTGTCTGTTTGTTTCTCTTTTTTAGTTTTTTTCTCTGCCCATTTTTATTACGTTGTTTGTACATCCCGTTTTTACCTAGCCTTTGCCACGCCATAGACGTGTATTTTGGAGAAAATGAAGAGGCAGAAGACTTTTAAATGGCTACATTAAAACAGCTCAGTAAGCATTTTTTGCCAAAATGATCAAGATCAAAGGGCAAAACATAAAGCTTTTTTCTTCTTTTTCTTTCACTTTCTTTTTTTCTTTTCTTAACCCTCCTTCTTTTTCCCTTCTTTCTTATGCTTCCTTTTTCTCTCCGCTGCTGCTGCCGCTTTGCTCTTTTATTTCCCTTTACATATTTTTTTGCAAAAAATATCCATAAAGGAACAGAAGGATATACCGCTGCTTTCATTTATATACTTGTTTGTATACTTTTTTCTCTCTTTTACTTCCTCCTTCTTCATCTTCTACCAAGAATGCCAGTGTACTCGCAGTTAACAAGAAACAGTAGATAAAAAAATATGGGAAGCCATGATAATGCTATATAGCGCACAGTTAAAAAGAAACGATAACCACCAAAGCGCTAAGAAGATGAATAAAAAGTAAAAAAAAACATTTCCAGTTCTTTTTTCAATCCAAGAAGAAAAAAAGGAAAAAATTACTTGCCTTTCAGTACATCATACCACCACCACCACCGCCACTACTATCATCATTCAGAGAGGAAGAAAAGCAGCATGCATTGCAAAAAACAGTATGCGTTGGTGGTGCAAGTAGTGAAGTAGTGGCAAAAAACAGAGAGGGACACACAAGGAATACAGAGAATAATAATAAAAGCGCAGGCAAGCAGAGCACAACGCACACTGGCATTTATTTACCGTGTCTGTTGGAAGAATTGTATGGTGTAAGGATATAGCCTGTCGTGCTGACTCCACTTGTGTGTGTGTGTGTATGTTTTTGTTTGTTGGTCGTTTTTTCTCACTCTCTTTTGCGGGTTTTCTTTCCATCTAATCTACTACATACAATAAGAATAAAGGCTCTTCTCTCGCCCTACCACTGCCACTACTTGTTAGAGCAGCAGCCAAGAAAATAATAATAAACGTACATATATGTGTGCTTTGTGCAAAAGTGCTAACGTTTCCTAACAAGTTACCAAGGCAGAAAAACATGTGCTTATGGTTTCTTTCTTCTTTTTGTCTGCTTCTCTCTTCCTTTCTCTCTTTTGCTCTCACACACTTTTCCTCACTCCTGTCAAAATAATAATGTGAGAACTTTTCAGTCTGCTACTGCTGCTACTGTTTCTCCACTAAAACATTCATGTACCCATCTACTCTTCATCATATGAGTGTTCACGCTAAAAAAAATTGTGCTTTGATATTAGCACCATTTCTACTACCACTTGTACTGCTCCCTACTGACAGAGCTGGAATTTGGCTGGAGCTAGCTGTTGACAGGTTTCCTGGATGCTTTATGTTCTCTTCCTGTTACACTACCGTCATCGTCATCATCAGCAGCAGCAGAAGCAGTAGTATTACTATCGTCATACTATTCATAAGTGTAAGTGAACTTTTGGAGTGGGAAGAGAGAAAGGAAAAAAAGATGGTGTTGATGACGAGGATGATGATAGTTTTACGAGTTGTAATCTAAACTAAAGAATCCTGTCTGCTTGCTAGCTTTTTCACTCTTGTTTGTCTGCATTTGTTGATGTTTGCCAGGATATACAAGGAAACTTTGAAAATATATACATGTGTGATAAAGTATGAGTTTGCTGTTATTTTTTGCTTAAGAGAGAGAGAAAAAAACCAAAGAAAAATGTGCAAATTAGTAAATGCTCAGCTACTCTCTCCTAAAAAATGAGAAGGCAACTTGTCCAGAGTTAAAAAATCACTTTTCTAGAGTTTCTGGGGAAAAGTGAGCAAGTTATTATTACTAAAAGTGTGTAAAATTAGCAGAGATTTTATTGTTATCTCTGATTCATCTTTGTACTCTCGGTTATATCGAGGGTAAAAACAGCTAAACTCATTTCATTTTACTAGCAGGCATGTAGAATCCACCAAGTACATTTTTCCCATACACACAAGCTTATTCCTTTACTCTCCCACACACTTTTCTCAATGATAATTTCTAATGCATTAAACATCAGCTAATAAAGCATTAATGAGTAGTGTGTGGAGCGACCATGACGGCACTTTGGCTAGGTGTGAAATATTCTACCTCGGTAATCTAAATGAGTTATAAATAAAAAAACAGACCATCTTAAAATTTCAATAGCGATCATATGCTAATTCACAAAAAGCATTTGTGTTCGTATTTATATACTTCAAAATATACTTGTGCAAGCGTATGAGAAGTTGCATATTATTATTACTTCAAACTTTCTACTTTGGTTCCGGCATAAGATATTTATGCTTTTTTCCCGATGCCACAAGTTGCATGTCACGGATAGGTATATATTATAAACTTGGTATATAATTATACTATGTTTCTTTCCAACCACCGTGCAATGGGCTTTTATGCTGGAAAGGGAACCATGGATTATATAAGGCCACACACGGTATCGGTACAGCAACACGTAGAAACGCATAGGCACGTAGAAGAGCTTGGAAATTATTTATGAGATGACCACATAAAATATACACACATACGCTTTGCCCAAGCACACACACTTAATTTACAACAAAACAGCGGCAGTCCACCTTCAGCGCACGTTATACTTTTTTCAAAACTCACGCACACTTACAGTTTTGCTTTGTTTTTTAAAACTTATTTTCAGTTTTAATATTACTACTTTTAATTAATTGTTAAAATTTGAAAAGGAGATTTCTTATCCAAAAATAGAAAAATCTTTGCCTACATTCTTGAGGGGGGGAATTTCGATCCTTTCTATTTTTGAATACAAATACTTCCGGACCTAATGCATTGTCATAATATGGGTATTTACAATGTGAAAAAAAGTTTTAAAAGGATTCTTCTGGAAGAAAATATTACAAAAATCCTGTACGTGGGTAGACGTTAAGTATTGTGCAAAAAAGGCTGTGCATCTTTTTCTTTTCTTCCTCTTCCGTCTCTTGGGTAACTGTCGCCGTGAAGAATAGAGCCCGCGGGAGAGAAATAAAGAACGACAGACAGACAGAGTTACTGCAGCATTGCAAGAAAGCAGTGAAATAAGCCAAGAATGTACCAACTATTTATTCTCGTTTTTTTGTCTGGAACGGCTTTCACATTCATGCATTATAATATGTATGTACTATTAAAGTATATGAGTAGCACGGAGTATGCTCCTTTTTTCAACTTTTTTCACTCAAATTCCATCTCGTTTTTCCTTTATACACCTTCGTGGAATTGGTTTGCATTAAAAATATGTGAGTGAATGCAGCTACCAAGGTGACTACCTACCTTCAACACTACCTTTCTCTGACGTACTTTTTTTCTTTTTTTACAGTGTTTGGAATGTGCATGCATACACCGTTTTCAAATCAACAGCAGAAGCACCTACAAACCAAAGCCAAAGTGGAACCCAGCCACAACAGGAAGAATAATATGCTTGGCAGCTAGCTCACTGCTTAACTTTCTTACTAAGGTAAGTTCAAAAATTATAAACACACTTACTTGGTTCTCTTTCTCTTAAACAAACCATGGAAATTCAGGAAAGGTAAAACTGTGGCTTTTCGATTTTCAGTTCATTTGATTGCGATTTTAGTCCATCCAATCTTTTCCCCGAAGCGTAAAGAAATTGCCTAACTTATTTTCGACAACGGTTATTTTTTGCATAATGTTACTCGTTTCAATTATGAACAATTTTTCAAAAGGTCTGTAATTTCTAGCCACACCTTGCCAACCATTATCCCGACTACTTATTTCTGGAATGAATTTGCGTAAAAAAGGCAAGTGCAAAGAAGAGAGGGAAAGTTCATGCAAAACAAAACGAAAAGGAAAGATCGAGGCCAGAATAGCAGAAGCAATACAGTTTTGCTGTTACTGCAGACGAAGAATAGGTATCAGTGTTGCAATATGGTGTGGATATTTTTAAAGAAAGAAAGTTGTAGAAAAAAAGATTATTTTTTTTCAAAGGAAGCATAACATAATTTCACCCGTCGGTATAATAAGTAGGTGATAATAATAATACTAGTGGTTTTGTTTTGAATGTATGTGAAGTGCCACAACCGTCATCACCTCGGAAAAATTTTGGTGCAAGTCTACAGGAAGAATATTGTCACCAGCTTAGGTAAAAGTAACTAGTGGCGTAGAAAAGAATAAATAATTCAGGGGAGCAATGAAAGAGCCGAGAGTGGTGGTGGTTACTTGGCTCGTCAGTTACACGGTTCGTTGCGGAGATACTAGTATAGTAGCAGGAAAGAGAAACGATCATCGTCATCACCAACAGTGTTGTCGTGGAGCAAGGCAAATTTATACTACTGCTTTTTCTACCACTCAAGCATGAGAGAGTGTCGCTTATAATGTGTTGCTTGCCTTTAAATGGGAAAAGATAATATTTAAAAACACATGGAAAAGGAAGTAAGATTTCCAAGCAAAAGGCACCATCACCACTGCCTACTTGCTCTAAATATGGATTTGTGAAGCAGAGTATTTTAACACCAGCTACATTGACGAGCTATTAGACGTTTTCACTCTCTACTCTCATATACCTACATGGTTATCATTCCATTTTGTATTGTGGCAAACTGGAAGTGATGCCTGCTAAAAAATCTTAGGGGGTAATAATTAGAAGAAAGCTCCTTTCACTTTTTCCAGCTGGTGCTTTCGACAATGTAGGAATAGTAGTGGTTGGTCAATGTGTCTGCTATTTGCTCTTTTCCCACATTGACAAACCACTAGGCAAAGAAACAAAACAAAGTCAGTTCACTCACATTTTTATATACATTTTGCAGCAGCAAATAAAATTAAAGGTTCATCCGTAAAAATGAAGTGGGATTGTGAAAGAGGAATAATGACAAGATGGTCTAGTGTACTAACTGCGTGCACACAGTAAATGTCTGCTTGTTTTTCATTTCAAATTTTTTATAGAGGAGGGGCGAAATAAAAAAACAAAAGAAAATTGTTATCATTATTATTACTTTTATTATTATTTTGCTACTTCCACTGTGATGGCAAGAAAAATGATACAGACAATCTTAATGCACAACAGTACTTGGGATGTACAAAATGAAGCAAGTGTGGACTTTGTCTTGTTGCTCATTGTATTATTTCATTTTGGACAGAGATGTGAGTGAATAACCAACTTACTGTCAATTTAAACAAGTGAAACCCCAAGTGTTGGGAGTAAAACTATGAAATGAAAAAAAGTGAAACAGTGTTGCCCTCCTTCTCCTCCTCTTCTGGACGTCGGTTACTTTTTATGTTTTGATGGTGGTTCGTCAAAACAGAAAAGTCAAGACTTGCTTCTCGTGTCATCATTAGTTCACCAGTGGAGAGAGTAGTACTAAATGGTAATGCACCTAGTTATGGTACACTGCTACTACTTGAACATAAGTAGCAACTTTACTTTTTTCATATAAAATGTAGGTAAAGTGCATTGAGAAGAGGATGGAGAAACTGGAGAGAAAAAAGAAGAAAACTTAAAATGCGAGACAAGACCTGCACGTTGTTTAGTTGCTTAAATGACGGACAGACAAGTCAACAGAGTACTCTAAATGATGATGACGATCATAATCATCATCATCATGACGGTGAGCAAAGTGGAAGAGTATTTTTTCAGTTCATAATATTGCATTATCAAGAGAAGGAAAAAAAAGAATTGGCATCAAGGCGAAAACAGTATTAAAGTAAAAGTACATAATATATACTCACATATAAATATAATATATATGTTTATACATATCTGCCCATCTACAACCAACAATGAAGAAAAAACTTGTTCTTTGTTACAACAACTACTACTACTACCGCTTTGCCGTTACAAGCAACAACTTTTTTCCTTGATCCAAGCAACCAAACCAAGTGTAAGAGCTGAGGTAGTACATTTTAAGCAGTTTTCTCCCTAAATTTATTTTCTTCTTCTGCCTTCTCCTCCTTGACAGTGTGTAAACTTGTGCTTAAAAAAGTTTCGACTTTTTTCATTTAAAAGAGAGAGAGAGAGGGAGAAAGAAAGAAAGAAAGAAAAATAACGACGATGAGGATTGCTGGTATACTTGGTTGAGAGAGAGGAAAACAAAAAAAGAAAGCGATTCCTTTATTCTATCCATGCATGTCTTCTCCCTGTGTGTGTGTGTCTCTGTCTTTCTTCTTTATTTAAAAAAACAATACCACCAAACCACCGTTTTCAACTGCTTTATACAAACAAACAGACTGTTAACAACAGGGATGCATACAGATGGATACCTACAGAGAGAGAGGAAAAAATATGTCTGCTTTTTTCTCTTTACTTTTACATGTCTCTGTCTTTCTTCTTTATTTAAAAAAACAATACCACCAAACCACCGTTTTCATCTGCTTTATATAAACAAACAGACTGTTAACAACAGGGATGCATACAGATGGATACCTACAGAGAGAGAAAAAAAATATGTCTGTTTTTTTCTCTTTACTTTTACTTTTTTACTGTACATGTTTGTGGGCTTATATGAAGCCGATACATATAGCACTCTCCACTATTATGTGGTTTCGTTCGTGATGACCATGATCGTCATCATCATGATCATCTTATGCTCCTTGCTTGATGCCATGTGAGTTTTAACTTGTTTTTCTCTCTGTGTGTCATGATGTCGTCCTTATTCTTGTTGTCTTGGCTCCTCTCTCGACTGCTCAGTTATTGCCTTACTACTTTTTTTCTCTCTTTCTCTCTCCTTTTATTTTTTTCAGCTCAAGTACATTGAGTTTTGAGTTGTTGTTATGATGAAGTAGTAAGTGGCAGGAAAAAGGAGATGAAAAAAATTGTTGTATTTCGAATGTAGTAGTAGCATTGTTATGAAGTGACGGTGTGCAAGTTTTGCGAGCTCACTACGGCTGCAGCAGGAATAGTAATGGTAATAATGCCAAGCCAACGCCAACTACTTCCCGACATAATACGCAAGGGACAGTAAGCACAGAGAGATAGGGGCAGTATCAAGCTGCACTGAGTCATGAGAGATGATGATGATGATGCTCACATTCACATCATGCTTTGCAGCTAAAAGAAAGGAAAAATATTCCCCTTTTTTTCTTGTGAGGATGTGACTTTTTCTTCTTCTTTCTCAGACGGAGAAAATCGGCGCTAGTGTAAAAAAGCGACATTTTTATACTTGGCTTGACTCTGATTTGATGAACCGTGAATGGAATCTTTAAATTAGTTTTTATACCACCACCACCGCAAACATACCTGGAAAGATGAATACTCCACGCTCGCCAAAACTCCGTCAGCACCACACTCCCCAGCTTTCTTTCTCTTTTATTCTTTTTAAAACTCGACTTTTCAAGTGGTGGCGGTGACGATAGAAGAAATAAGAAGAGCAATAAAGTTAAGCAAGCTCATCGCAAAAAGAATAATAACAAGTGGACTGGATATAAAGAGAGATGAAGTTGCCTTTTTTATTATTTATTTATCCGCGGAACTGCTCCGTATTTGCCAATGTCCTTAGTTAAGTGTACAGATGGATATATAGATATGTAGATGATAGATAGAAACGCACATTTTTATGACATGAAGAAATGAACAGCTATTTTTTTCTATAAAACACTACGATAATAATAATAATAGTATACACCCAAGATAATGCACGTATCCGTCCCATCACCCACCACTTGTCATTTTCAACTGGTAACGTACTTACCATCATCAACAACAAAAGTAGCATTTTTTCAACATTCAAGTTCCACAAAAGAAGGAAGAATAGCAAAAATACTACACTGATAAACACATACCAACAACATACCTGGTGTTTGAACAGTAAAGGTGAATTCTCTTACTGCTGCTGCTGCAACTTGTACACACAAACGGCATAGCTGACAAGTACAAGTTGCAGTATGAAGAGGAGAGGAGTTAGCAAGCGACAGACAGAAGCTTAACTTTGTTGCTTCAGGCAGAATCATTATCATCATCATCATCATCCTTCGCCTCTTGTTCATTCCTAGTCCAAGTAGTCGTCTTTTTTCTTCATCACGACGATCATCGTCATAAAGTCGTTCTACCTGTCTATTCTATTTTTTCTTCTTTCTCACTGCACACACCACACTGCTGCTGCTGCACTATAGTAAAAATCCTACATGATAGCGTTTTTGTTTGCACTGCTGCTGCTGTTGTACATTGATATATCTAAGAACAAGAGGAAAAAACCAAAAAAAACTCCCTTTTCGTTTTCAACTTGGTTTACACTAGAAAACTGGCATGTATTTCATTGCCCACGTAAAAAAATGCTCTTCTGGTCCTCAAAATCCTCACTTGCATTGTACTGCTGCTGCTGCTGCTGTATATTTTATGCTGCTTCTTACTAGCATAGCAGCCAGTTTACTCAGAGTCACACGGTGAATATCTGTTAGTATTTCAAATGCATGCATGTATACCTACTTGTATGTGTGTGTCTGCACTACTGAAAGGATACATGGCAACCTTAGTAGGTATTCCATTCCACTTTGACTTGGCTTCAGCTTTGCCATCCCCGTCAGTTTTGGTTCGCTGGGCGACGAGTGAGAAACACTCTCTCTGTGCAGCTCCGTTTTCTTGTGTGTGTGATTTTCTGTGAGTGTGTTACATATATTTCCTGGCGAGTTTTCTCACACAGTCAGTCAAAGAAAACTAACTACATGCCTATAATAATAATACTACTATTATATAAAATGGTAGAATGGAAATATTATTACATTTTTTCCTGCCATTTTTTGCCATGATATATTTTTCGGATGTAGCTCTGTGCTCCTTGTCGTGATAATCAAACGAATGAAAAAGAGCAGTTGTGTTTTGGGAGACTTTAAGCCTTTTAGTTTGTTAAAGGAGAACGGTAAAAAGGATTATTATTGCAGAGACCAACACACGTTTTATTGTACACTCTTGTTTTTCTGTTTGACTTGACTCTGAGAGAAAAATAGAGTTTCCACTAGTGTACTGTTTATACCAAGAAGAATTCTTAAACTTATTTATTCCGTTTTTAGTATTTTATTTTACTTATTTCTTCTCCCTGACTATCATAAGGAGGGAATTTATCGAACATTTTTAAAGTGTACAAAAAGTTACAATAAAGCTTTAAAATCTAAAGCAAGAAAAAAAGTTGATTCTAAACATGTAAGAAAAATGTTAAAGTGCATAGCTGATAGCGCATCCCAACATCGGTCTACTATAGCAAGCTATAAAAGTGATTTTCTCGGGAGAGAGGAGAGTGGCAGGCAGTAAAGACCGGAATTCTGCCATCCATGTGAGTAGTGGAACCAGTGGAATTTTTATAAAACGGTTGTGTGCTTTTGACGCGATATGATAGCCTGTTTAAATATTTACAATAAAATAATATTCTAATCGAGTTGAATTCATTTCGGCGGCGGTGTGATTGAGCCCATGTATGAACAAGGCCTAAAAACATAAAAAAATATTATGTATATGCAAGGCCCCTGAAATATAAACATGTGGCAACCATACCACTATTCTCTCTGTAAGTCTATAACTTTGACAGAAAAATAACAACTTAAAAAGCAAAAACACTCTGCAAAGTACTACACGCTTTGTAAAATATACTGACTCTATCTTCAAAGTAAAGAGAATCATTTCCAGGAAGGATTTTCCAGTGTCTGTCTGCTGATGCTCTTTTGATGATGGCACTTTCTGAAAATAGAGCGTGGTGGTGACAACGGTTCATACAATAATAATAATAATAATACTTGCCTCAAGTTGTAGGCTACGAGAATGATCATCTTGATGAAGAAGCCGTATGAATATTAATATTATTATTACAGTGTACTTATCCGAAAGAAAACTTAGTTGAGACAAAGGAGCACGCATTTAAACCAAATGAACTCAACAAGGAAAATGACCATGCGTTCCAACAAGCAAGCAACATCAACATCACACTGAAAACAGTGATATTTGATATTAACTTTTGAAAGAAAAACCCGTAACAAAACAGAATAAAATTGTCTTATTTGGTGTATATCATAGATACATAAAAAATATACACGATGCTATAGCACTACACTGCTATCATCCATGAAAAAAGAAAGAGTGAGGAAGACGAGTTGTCGTTATTGTTCAAAGTGTTTTGTTGGCTACTAAATAACTACAAAGTAGATGATAGAGATAGTTTTTTCCCTACACTTATCTCCCTTTTTTCGTCTCATCCATGAAAAGTCTTCAAACAAGTAGTAGTAGCAGTAGAAGTAAGTAAAGTCGGTGTTGATAGCGTGGCAGTTGTTGTGGGAGGAAGGAGATTTTTTTAAAAGGAAAAAAAACATCCAGTGTTTGCGTGCATGTGTTTCTTGTTCAAGAGAAGCAAGTAAAAAATCTTAAGCCAGAGAGAGAATGAGGGATTAAGGAGGCTAAAAAGAGGGTGAAATTACCGTCAAGTATCCGTATCATCATTATCATCTCCTCCATCTGCCTCCTCGGCATTACTACCATCATCATAGCAAACGCAACCAAACCAAACCACCACACTATATCCACGACCATCATCAACATCCTTAGTCACAAGATATCTGAATCTGTTGTGTTGTTGTTGCTGTTGTTGTGTGTTTGATGAACAGACTGACTACTACTACTAGAAAACTGCAAGATATACACTTTGAAAAACTGAGTGAGTGAAAAAAACGCTCAACTGCTCAGCCAAAATTGTTGCTTCTCTCTTCTCTCTTTGTGTATAAATTTTATGATGGCGATGATGCTTCCTTGGAAAAAATTATATATTTTATAAAGGGCATTACCATTCTCTTATAAAGAGTTTGTTTTGTTTATTCGTCTTTGTGCTGCTGCTGCAATCTTCACTTTTCCACATTGTTTTTTTCATCATCGTCTTTTACGGCTTCTTCCTCCTCTGGGCCGAGGCTTTTTAATATGGTAAAAAGACGGGCTAATGTAATGTAAATGATGATAAGGGGAGAAAAAAAGTGTTTAGTTTAAATAACAGGGAGCATCATCATCGTAAGACTCTAGAAGAAAAGTGGAGCAGCCGCAAATGAATCTTTTCTCTTTCGGAGGAATTATAATGATATTATTATTATTATGATGGCGATGAAACTGGGAACAGAAGAAACGAGGCAAAAACCACTCGATACTGCCAGAAGCCATTGTCGTTGTTCTTGTTGGTGTCGTTGTTGCTCCTGTTGGTGTTGTTGTTCTAAAGAAGAATAGTTTAGTGTTTGTTGTCGTGTCGTGGCCGCTGCTGCCGCCAACAAAAAAATAAAATAAAAAAACAAAAGGAGGAGTTTTTTAAAAAGAGGCAACTTCAAATGGTAATAATAATGACGATGACGATGATGAAGATAATAACATTCTTCTAGAAAGAGAGGAAGAAAGTATTAAAAAACTTAATAATAAGTCAACAAGGAAGATGATATTAATAAAGAGCTGCTGTTAGTAGCCGGCTATTACTTAAATACCATACAGTTCACATAGTTAAGTTTCCTTATTGTTGTTGATGTCGCCGACTACTGCTTTTTTATAGTTTCGGATATTTTATTCTAACCTGCAAACAATCTCATTGTTATTTTCGAGTGGAGTACTACGAGAAGAGTGGAAGTGTATATTTTCATTATTTCTAAAGAAAGGTAGCAACCATACATGATAATAATGATAATAAATATGCATACTATTGTTCAGTTTTTTGAGGAAAATATGTGTATTTTTTCGGTGAGTGTTTTTTAAATGCTGTCAAAAATTTGGTGTTTTTCTTGTTGGTGTTGTTGTTATTGTAGTAATAATAATTGGATTTGCAGCACAAGTGGTACTCTTAGTAGGAGTAGTGCGGTAACAAGAAATAAATAGTACGCGAGACGATGGTGCTTTTGAATAGTGATAATAAAAATACTAATACTAATAGCAAGAATATTGTTCATCTTCTTGATGGAGTTTATTGTCACCTACTACCACAAGGAGGACGACATAATTACAACTATCGCAGCTCTATCATCATCATCCTTATCATCTTCACCGAAAGCATCTTCTTCGCCGTTGTTGTCGGCCTCCGTCTCACAGGCAACGCCGCCGACTTGTATTGTCAAAGTCGTAAGTACTTTTTAAATAGAGTAATATACATAATCGCCATAATAATAAGAATAATAGTCGTCGTCGTCTTGGTATTAGATTAAGTTTAAAAGGAAACGGTAGTAGCGTCATCGTCTTCAGAAAGGAAGAGGACTGAACAATATATATCCAAATCTTTTAAGGAGAGGGCGAAACGCTGCTGCTGCTGCATTAAGTAACTGTGTTGTTGTTGTGCAGCAGCAGAGAAAGCGGTTGTGGTGTGGCTGAGCTCTTGTTATTGCTATTATCGGCGTAGTCATCATTATCATCACCATTCATTTTATATGCAGAAGAAGAGCAATGATGATAATAGCATTTAACTGCAGTAACAGCAGCAAAGAGAACTGCTCTATTCGGTTGCCACCACTGCTACCAGCAAGCAGCTAGTATCATCATCATTATCACGAAAACGGAGTCGGTCGGCGATGATGATGGTGTTGAAAGTACAAGTAGTGGGGCCAACAGAGTCATGACATATTTGGAAGGAAAATGCTTATAATTTTGTCACTACTTAAGTAAGTAGTTATAAAATGCTTGTGCTGCTGTGAATGAAACAGCGAGAGAGAAACAGGAACAAACAAGTTGATATGGAAAAAAAGAAGAAGCATTCACGTTTCTATTAAATAATAATAATAATAATAAGAGTGGTGGTGGTGGTAATGGTAACATTTCTATACAGAAATCGACTCCACCTAAGCTAACACAACAAAACTACAACAGAAAATGGGGCTACTGCTGCTGCAGCTTCGTCTTCTTCTAGCAAAGCAACTAGTGACATGGCAAGGCCAAGGAATTTAGGGATCAAACGGGTCCTTTTTATATTCTTTCCTCCTTTTAAAACTTTTTTTCTTCTTCTTCATTTTCTCAATAAGAGCCTTGTCACGGCAAGGGGTATACACCTCCTGCCTAGCTTGCTTCTTTTCTTATTCTCTCCATTGGAATGTTTCACGTCCGTACTCCGTATTATTATTATTATTGCCTGTGCACACTGTGTGCGTGGCGTGCACTTTGTAGAAAAGGTTGAGGGCATGGGATTTTCATGATGACGATGATGGAGATGGAATGATGGTCCATTTTACTGCATGACACATGTATAGAATGCCTACGTAAGTACTCTGGCTCTTTTTTTTTCTTGTGTGAACAAACGAGTACCGAAATCTTTTTGTGTGCTGTACTTAAAATATCCATACACATTTTTGGATGCATTTTGTGGAAAAAAGGTGAGTACGAGCAGAGAATACAGATCAAAAATGGTGGTGGTACGATACTACTAAGGACACAAGGATCAAAAATCTTCTTATCGTAATCACCAAAGAAAAAAATGTAATGCTGCTGCTGCTGCTGAAACTCTTGTTGTTGTTGTTAATAAATATAATTTTAACAAGAGTATTTATCCACGCTTGAATTAACTGACGAGCTTAAGTAGAATTTTTTCTTCTTATTCTTGAAACGTTGTTGTCGTGTGTGTACCTTTTTATCTACTTTGCTTATTGCATAACGCATTCATCCAGAAGAGCAAGACCAGAGCAGAGAGAGAGCTGTCTTTTATTCTAGTTGATATCTTCATTGAAGCATGCATGCTTTGTATCTAGGAGCATGATCATACTCATGAATCATGAGACACATTTATCATCAACAACGACAAGAGAGAGGAAACAGAAGGTATGCATGTATGATGGCGGAGTGGCTACAAAGTACAAATACAAACAAACCACGACGACATTTTACATTACATATCAATCCGATCCAGGTATGTGTGTCGCTGCCCTGCTTGTTATTACCTGTGTTGTTGTTGGCCTTATCGTTACTTTTATCAACATCGTTATTCGCCGTCATTTCACATACACATGCATACATAATTGTCAGTCGGTCACTTAGACATAGCAGAACACACTATTTGTTTTAACGCCGACTCCTACTCGCTGACGACGACTGATTAACTATTTTCTCTGTTCTTGGGAAAAGAATCAGGATCATAATGATGACAACATGACTAAATAAAAAGAGGTATGCGGGCAGGTACACACGTAGCAAGAAAGGAATGTGTGTAAGAAATGCGTGAATATCTTTCCCTCTTTTTTAGATTTAGATGTTTACCTTGTCGTTTGTCACTTATCGGCATTCTCGAAGACGACAACAACAACACAACATCAAACGCATCGAATGTCGTGTAACAGAACAAGAAGACAAACAGAGAAAATGAGCGTGGAATTGTTGGTGGTGGCAAGCGTTGAATTCAAGTTAACTGGAGAGAAGAATAAAAAAATGAGGATGATGATTGTATTGATGATGATTATGGTGATATTTGGAATCAGGTAGAGGAAAAAAACGTTTTTCTCACCGTCACCATCATCATCATTCAAGTCCGTGGTTGACTTTTTAAGCAATAAAATAAAAGTCGTGTATGTGTGGTGTATGCATGTGTGCAGTCCTTTTTGTCATCCGTGCAATAAACAATGACACAAAAAGAAAAAGAAGAAGCAGCAGCAAAAGACAAAATTGACTACCTACCTCCTCTCCTCTATAAAATATATATTTTTTCTTGACATGCTGTGTTCACAGCAGTGGCAACTGTGCTGCGAACAAGACTCGAGAACAAATGTTATATTTTTTCAACAACAAAGTAAGCAAGCCAAGCAGAAGGAAAGGTAGGCTGGGATTGTGTTGGGTATTTTATACCAGCAGCAGCACCATCAACATTTTTACTTGTTTGTTTGTAATAAAATGACAATAATCAAGAAAACAAAAGGAGAAAAGGGCGAAGAAAAAGAAGATGTCAATGGGAGATAGTGGGAAACAAAGTGCGTATAAAGTCATCCTTCTTCTATTGCTGCTGCTTCCTACTGTTTCTACTACTATCACGGTGGCAGCCAGCCTCAAAAATCTTTTTACCTTTTTTTCTTTCCAAGGTTTTCTTCTCACTTGGGTAGGGTGAGAAGTGCTAAGTAGTGTAATAGTAGTTGAGGAGGAAGAAGAAGAAACAGAGTGACGATGAGAATTACGACGACGACGACGACCAGCAGAAGGATGAGTGAAATGACTTTAGTTGAGTACCTACCTTCTTACCACTTACTTACTTTTACGTGTTTCGCTAGGTAGGTTTACGTTGAAACGAAGAAACAGAAAAAAAACTTACTTGGGTGGGGTGTCACTTGTCAACTTGTTAACTGACTTGTTGTGTACGCATTGTCTTTTCCTTTCTGTTTTCATTCCAAGAGTGACGATGAGAATTACGACGACGACGACGACCAGCAGAAGGATGAGTGAAATGACTTTAGTTGAGTACCTACCTTCTCACCACTTACTTACTTTTACGTGTTTCGCTAGGTAGGTTTACGTTGAAAAGAAGAAACAGAAAAAAAACTTACTTGGGTGGGGTGTCACTTGTCAACTTGTTAACTGACTTGTTGTGTACGCATTGTCTTTTCCTTTCTGTTTTCATTCCATCAAATAGCAGCAGCAGCAGTCTAAAAGTAGTAGTAGTTGTCGCTGTTGTTGCTGTTAGTTAACACGTTGACGTAAAAAGGTAGCTGGTGTGTAGAGTGCAGGCTGCAGACAAAAGTCATTGTCCATGCAATAATCTAGATGTATACCTACTCAGCCTCTATAATCCTGTGGCTATTAGCAAGTTTTGTTTGTATAGCTAAGTAGCTTCTGCAACAATCATCATCATCATCTTCAGGGAATGCGTGCAAAGTCAAGAGTAGCAGCAATGCCATGTGATATGCATTACTTTTAGCACTTGTCATTCTTCTTCTTCTTTTTCCACACTTTTTTTTCCTTNGGGAATGCGTGCAAAGTCAAGAGTAGCAGCAATGCCATGTGATATGCATTACTTTTAGCACTTGTCATTCTTCTTCTTCTTTTTCCACACTTTTTTTTCCTTTCGTGTCACTTTGCACTACCATGCCATGCCACCGGCACCACGATGACGACTACTGTCAATGTTCATTGTAGTCTGGCATAGCGTACATATAGGTAGCGTACGTTTATACAAGTTGTTCCACACGGTAGGTAAAATGATCAGTCATTATTTTTTTTCATTATCATCATTTTCGTCGTCAACTGCAAAACAAAAAGAACAGCGTATAGGCAAGCAGAAGTAGTGTACATATTTCTATTTTTCGCGTGAAGTTTTTTTTCTAACGTGAGAAATGTGAGGATTTACTTTTTTCTTAGAGATATCATTATTTTTTATACTTGTATTTTGTTCACTTTGATGGTTTTTGTTTCAGCATTTTCTACAGATAGCTGTATAGGTATATATTACAGTGCAAGCAAAAGTGCACAACATTATTTCCACAAAATAAAAGGTGGAGAGTGGAGAAACTCTTCTTGCTACTTTTTTCATTTGTTGTTGTTGTTATTGATGCTCTTGTTTTCTTTTGTGTTATTTCCACCTCTGCTGCTTCTGCTATTAGCCAACCTTACGCAATCCATAAAGAAAAAAAACTATCGTCATCATCACAACCACCGCCAAACATTATTGGTTTTTGTTGCCCATCTAATTCCAATTCTTCTACTTCTTCTTCTTCATGGGCATCGTCATACTCACTCGAAAGGAGACGTATAGGTTGATAGGTTTTATAAGTACGTATTATTTCTTCGTTTCTCAGCTTGTTCATCTTCTGATCCTCCAATAAATGATTCCTTTCTTTCCTTTCTTCAAGTCATTTTCTTCTTCCAGAGTCGCTCTCTCATATCCAACTCGTACACTTATACTAGCGGCATTGATTCTCTTATATACACTGTATCTATAATATACACTGCTACTTCTCCAAGACAAAAAAATGACCGCATGTGGAGTGGCGAGAGAAGTAGGAAAAGAAAAAAGGAAGGAGAATCCTAAGATACAAGTTTTGTCTGTGCTCTCTGCACTCAAAAGATATTGTGCCAGTCTCTCCCTCTCCTATACACTCGCTCTTTCTCAGTCACTGCTCTCGAGGCAATTTTTTTCTTCGTGAGAAAACTTTGGTTTCTCCCCAAAAAAATATAGCAGCAGCAAAATTCATTCCAAACGAACAACCAACTAAAGTAAAGTGAATGGCTGGATGACCCTTCCATTTTGCATTGCACACACACGGCCTATCATCATCAACATTCTAGATTCCTCGTCAGTAGTGTTCACTCTAGAGAGTTTTTTTTTACTATACCCGGCATCATCCCGTCGTTGCTTTGCTCTGTCCCAGAACTACAGCTAGTACTACTACTTCTACTACACAATATTGGATATTATTCTTCCGTACTACCACAACCATCAACAACATGATCGCCATGAGAACTAACGGCCTATCATCATCATCAACATTCTAGATTCCTCGTCAGTAGTGTTCACTCTAGAGAGTTTTTTTTACTGTACCCGGCATCATCCCGTCGTTGCTTTGCTCTGTCCCAGAACTACGGCTAGTACTACTACTTCTACTACACAATATTGGATATTATTCTTCCGTACTACCACAACCATCAACAACATGATCGCCATGAGAACTGAAAAATAAAGAATAAGAGGCCTATGGACAGCTTCATAAAGTTGTTATTACCCTCTATAAAATAAGAAAAAGGAGCAGTAGAAAAAAATCTTTTTTTCCTTTTCTTAAGATATTATTATGGCATGACATGCTACATAGTAGATGTAGTAGTGTTGGTAGTAGTAGTAGTAGAGGTGGTGGTAATAGTAAAGCATTTTTATGCTTCCTCACATAACACAAAACGTGCGTCTCTCTCTCCTTTCTACTTTTTTACTGCCAAATAATCGTCGTCCTCGTATTATCCTTCTTCTTCTTCTTGAAGATGTTGGCCGATCACCCTATAATATAATAATATAGAATATAGATTTCTTCTTTCTTCATAATACTCATTATTATTACTATTATTATTATATATCATGTTCCGTACAATCTTGGTCGGCCGCCGCCACCGCCGCCTCCACCACCGTCTTCATCTTAAACAAGCTCACTGGAGACTTGGACTGCTCACTCTTGAGAGAAGGCCGGCAGCCCACACATCACTTTATTGCAAGGAGGAATAAAGCTATCCAAAAAATATACTATAAAAATATTTTCCAATCTGTGTGTTTTCGGGAGCAGGAGTAATAGCAGTGATATATGGATACCATAGCAAATAATGGCAACAATGCATGTGTTTATATACTGCTCATTATTATTGGTGGTTTATACATCACATTCTGTATCTCTGTTTGTGTATGTGCAAAAAAATGAATAGTTTTTGTATTTTGGTGGAAAGGAGCGGAGCATAAGTAGAAAGTTGACTTGGATGCTTGTCAGATTACAAGTTGACCAACAAAGTGGCTAAAGCTGAGTATATGCCAAACAGACACAAAAGGAAAGAAAAATGTTTGTAGGGCTGATGATGATATTATTGTTATTGTTATTATTACTTTTATTGTTGTAGCAGTAGTAACCAAGGTTATTGGCGTGATAGCTCTTTTTTCCTTCTTCAAGATTATACTTTTACTTGCTGCAGCAGTAATAGATTTTTGTGTGCTTTACGTCAGCTTTCATTATTATCAGCAATGACAACGCTCAGTTGTAGAGAACTGCAGGAAGAACACTTAAAATACAACTTGACATTGTTGCCAGATACGTTTTCCGCTGTTGGAATGAATGGAAAACTCACATGAGATGGCCATGTGTGCAATTTTTTCTCTCTTTTTGTCGAGGAGTCATGCGGATCATCATGATGATGTTCAAATTGTGCGTAGTACAGAAATAGCGACACATGCAAGCATACACACGTAAATACGCATGCTGATACTCTTGCTGTCTCTTGCTATTGTTCAACTCAGACAAGGGAAAAGGCAAAGTGAGTACTATAGAATGAGACAGAAGCAGTATTGATTCCGGAGAAAAAAATACTAAAAGGAAAGTAAAGCCCGGAAAAAAAGAGTGCTACTGCTACTGCTGCTTTTACTCCTTTTTTGTTTCCCTTTCCCTTCTGACATCATGTCATAAAGACACGGCATAATATCAACTATTTCCCAGTGATACACAAACAATAAGAGAAAATGCTGCTACTGCTGCTTTTACTCCTTTTTTGCTTCCCTTTCCCTTCTGACATCATGTCATAAAGACACGGCATAATATCAACTATTTCCCAGTGATACACAAACAATAAGAGAAATAAATAAATGCAAGAATGGCTGAACTCTCATGAACAAAACTATATCGTCTCTCTCTCTACATGTTATACTCATTGGATCATTATGAAAGCACAATATACACATCAGCCATTAAATATGCTTTACAGAGGAAAAGCGCAAACAGAAAAAGGAAATGAATGAAAGAGAGTGGCACACACTCGTAAAAAAGCACAAATAAAAAATACTCACTTTTCCAGATATTTTACCATTTTCTTCTTTTCTTCTCTCTAGCAGCAGACAACCCTTTTTTATACTCTCTTTCATCGTTTAACAAATAAAAAATAGAGTATCATCATCACTCTGTTTGGTTGGTTGAGCTAGTTGTTGAGTTGTTGTAATGTCTCCATTGTTGACATTATTTAAATGAAAAGGGGAAAAAGAAGAATAGTGCAACTCTGTAACCAATGTAGTGGTAATCATTATCATCATCATCGTCAAGCAAAATAATCTTCAACTTTTTTCTTCTTTTCATTTCTCATCATCCTGACTTGTCTTCATTACGATTATTTTTAGATGGAGTGGTATAATAAAGGAAACAAACAGATTGAGATTGACTTTATTTTTTTGCTTGACTTTCTAGTTGAAAAAAAGAAAGGAAATGGAGAGATTAGTTTCTTCTTCTCATTCTCTGCTTCGTTTCATTTTTTTCTTGATTTGAAAAAAAAACATTAAACTACTCTTGATTGTAATTGGAAGGAGTAAAAAGGGGGAAACAATGGCATAAAAATTGTGAGCAAGGAGCACACATCAAAAAAATGTTCATCATGGCAGCAGCAGCTACTAAGATGACTCCGACGACGACTCTGATGATGATGAGGCGGAGGATGAGAATAGGGATCATCATCATCAAGATTATTATTGCTATATTATTGTGATTATAATGATGAAAATGAAGATTATCTTGTGGCTTTTTCCATTTTTCCTGTTGGTTCGTGTGCCGTGCCGTGGTCATTGTGACTGTGTACATGATCATTATCATCAAATCTTTAGAGTAGTAGCAGATGGATGCACCAGTAAAATATTACTTTCATTTCTTCATCCGTCCGAGAAAAAACACAAGGGTAATGATAATAATACTTACCACTATGACCTTCAATTGTATAAAAGCAATTATTATTATTATTATTATTATTGCCATTTGCTACTAACCTACCTACTGCCCACTTACCTTTTTTGAATGGTCTCGCTTGCGCCGTCGTATGTAGGCGAATAGTATATACCTAGTAATGTCATGAGCAGATTTCAACTTGAAAAATTGCAATTTGCAATGGTCGTCCTTTGAATTCGGTTATTATTGTCATTACTGTTATTATTACTCCTACCACAACTTATTTCCCTTACTTTACTCTACTGATTGCTATTCTTTTGCTGTGAAATCCGACAATATTTTTTACTGTCCTCCCATTCTACTGGTTAGTCATAACAAGTTTTTATCAACTTTCTACAGACTAAAAACTGTCATTTTAATCGAATACTTGAGACTCTCATTATGACTATATATGCTGAGTGCTGATGATGATGATGAGTAATCATTTCAAAAGGGAATGATCATGCCGTGATATATCAGTCAATGCTCTGCATTATTTCCAAATTCTAAAAAAATATTACTTTTATGGTGTCTACCATTCAATTATAGATATTCTACCCCAAAACTTATGTGAACATGGTACACTTGACTGCATTTGTGTCGTCGTCGTCGACGGCAGGGAAAAAGCTTTTTTTAAACTTTCGTTACCACAAAATAGGCAATAATAAAGCCATCTTCTTCTTGCTCTTCCTTTTATATCATGTTGGTAACAAGGAAACAACAGAAAACTGAAGTTGAACAA
>JAANSP010000296.1:0-24354 GCA_036850745.1 Homidia socia
CTGGATCCTTGGGCTCCTTACATTCCTCATACTGGACAGAATGATCAATGTGCATTAAAACATTTTCCAATGAATCTTCGTCCTTGATGTTGCATGGAATAAACTGAACTAGATTGTATTCTTCAATCAGCTGAACAATGGCTCTGTTTAATTTGTGGAATTTGGGTTTGGTGCTTTTTTGTGCGTATTCGTCCAACAACAAGGGATCAACGTTTTGATATCTTTCCGTGGCATCCAATCGATTTTCGACCAAATCCATCTTGGAAACAATGTTCAAGTGTGGATATTCAAGCTTGATCATGGCAGACATGGCATTCAACACTCCGGCAAAGTATTTGCTAATGTCATGCATAAACACAACTTCCAGCAAATAAACGCAGCATACCCTGTAATCATGCCTTTGGAACATTGCTGCAATGTCTTTAATGTAGTCAAAGTGGGTGTAGAGTTCGATCTGTCCAGGGCAATCTACCAAAATGTATTCTTCCTGATACAAATCCAATTCTTCTTCCAACCAATCAATATTTTCCATTAAATAATCCATACAATACAACAATGCACCATTTGGCCCCAAATCCAACTCTTCCATGGTTTCTTCAACACTGATCAATTCTCGAATATCTTTGGATGGAACAGTTTGGAAATCTTCTGCTGCAGGATCTAGATTAAAAATGTGCATAGTCCTCCCAATATTCTCTCCATGTTTGACTAGGCTAGAACAAAACGTGGATTTGCCAACACCAGCTGGTCCAATAACAAAGATGGCAAAGTTACTCATTGGTAAAAAAATCTTTATTGCCATCCATATTTCAACCCGTTTTGGATTTTTCCCGACCATTTTTGGATTCCATCAAGTCCAGAAAACAGGTCAGATCAGTGTGTCCATCCTTCTCAACAGTACCCTATACCTTTGAAACAAGAATTTGATTGTATTAAGATCCATTGGCGCAAACCAAGATTGGATTTCGCGCGGAATGGTCAGGCTACGCGCTAAAAGATATGTATAAATAGGGTAAAGGTTTCGACCACGCGTGAACATGGCAGCAGGAAAGGGAGGCAAGAGAGAAAGTAAATCCACTTCTCGTTCTGGTAGAGCTGGACTTAACTTTCCAGTTGGAAGAATCCATCGATATCTCCGCAGAGGAAATTATGCTCCGAGGATAGGATCTGGAGCGCCTGTCTATTTGGCGGCAGTGTTAGAATATCTTGTAGCAGAACTAATGGAATTGGCAGGAAACATAACCAAAGAACACAAAAGAACATTGGTATCACCGCGCCATTTTCTTGTTGCGGCCAGGAACGATGAGGAATTTCGAAGAGTGTTAAGCAAAGTCACAATTCCAGGTGGTGGAGTACTACCAAATATTCCCAAGGAACTGTTACCAAAGAAGGGTAAAAAGGAGTCGGTGGATGAAGACCAGGACTAGGAATGGCTGGGCCTGATATCTACTGACGGACCGGTAAATAAAAGACATTGATACGATATAAAAAAATGGATGATTTATATGACGAGTTTGGGAATTACTTGGGATCTGATGATGAGTCTCGAGATGGGGTTGTGCAGGATAGTGAGCAAGAGAAATCTGTAGTGCATTTACCTTCTGAAAGGACATGGAGGGTCAATAGTGTGTATGGAGATGATGTTCAAATGGTATTCCAGGATAGAGATCGTCAAACGTTGGAGGAACCTATCATCCTACCACCACCGAAAGATAGGCCAGTTGCTGAACTGCCAATAACGACGTATCGGAAAGAATTTTTAGTTGATTTAACAAAATATCAGGAGAGGATACGAAATATCATGGTGGGTGGTAGTATACATCATGGAAAAACATCGTTCATGGATCTGTTGATTTCGGATACTCATTTGGTTCCATGGAATCCAGATAAGGCGTTTAGGTACACCGATACCAATCCAATTGAAAAAGAAAGGGGAATCAGCATCAAGTGTTCACCCATTACTTTGCTTATGCAGAATACGAGGCAAAAATCATATATTATCAATTGCATTGACACTCCGGGGCATGTTGGGTTTATGGATGAAGTGATGGTTTCTTTTGGTCTGTCAGACGGAGTTATTCTGGTTGTAGATGTTGTTGAGGGTCTGATGTATCAGGCAGAAATGGTACTCAAATACGCCGTCATGTTTAAACATCCACTTATCGTTGTGATGAATAAGATCGACCGACTCATTCTGGAGCTAAGATTGCCACCAGATGATGCATATTTCAAACTAAAGTACATTATAGATGAAATCAATACAATGATATCTAGTCTTGGCGGAACATTTTTTGTCTCGCCAGAACTAGGAAATGTGTGTTTCGCATGTTGTTCTACAGGATGGATATTTACTCTAGAGTCATTTTCGTCTATTTACTGTAATCGGTATGGAATTGATGGGTTTGAATTTTCTAAACGGTTGTGGGGAGATGTTTGCTACGATGAAGAAACCACCCAATTCCGGCAATCAGGAAACTTGGCTCGTAAACGAACATTTGTACAGTTTGTGTTGGAACCCATTTACAAAATCTATTCGCATGTTGTTGGAGAAGAAAAGGAAGATTTGAAAATGATGTTGAACGAATTGGGAATAGAATTGAAATCAACCCAGTACAATCTAGATACCAGATCATTGCTAAGGGTTGTCTGTGGAAGGTTTTTTGGAACATTGGATTGGGTGGTGAATATGATATCGAAGCATATTCCATCACCACTAGAAAATGGAAAGGTTAAAAATGAACAATTGTATTTGGGTCCTCGCGAAGGGATATTATGGAATTCGCTGGTGGAGAGCAATCCTGACGGTCCATTACTGGTATACTTGACCAAAATGTACCCTTCAGACGATGGAAACACGTTCAATTGTTTTGGGAGGATAATGACAGGAACCATTACCAATGGACAACGAGTACGTATCCTTGGAGAAGATAAGACTGAAGGAGATACAGAATGTTTGACAGTAGCAGGGTTGTGGCTTATGGGATCTAGATACAAAATTCCTGTAGAAACAATGTCAGCAGGAAATTGGATACTTGTAGGGGGAATAGATTCATTACTTTTCAAGACAGGGATAATAGTTGACGAGACATTTCGATTATCGGACGGGTTTAAGCCTTTACATTGTCCAACAAAATCCGTCATCAAGGTTGGGATCGAACCGATGAATCCTTCAGAATTGTTCAAAATGATTGAAGGACTTCGAAGAGTTGGAAAAGGCTATCCTCTACTACAAACACGAGTAGAGGAATCGGGAGAATACGTGATTTTTGGACCTGACGAATTGTATTTGGATAGCGTGCTTTACGACTTGAGAAAGACATTCTCCGAAATCGACCTCAGGGTCTCTGATCCAAGTGTTTCTTTTGGTGAAACAGTTATAAATTTATCGTCTATTCCATCATTTGCCGTTTCTCCCAACGGAAAAAATACACTAACTTTTCTAGCCGAGCCTTTAGAAAAAGGAATATCGAATCATCTTGAACAATGGGTCCATGGAGAAATGCCCGATCCAAAAGTGTTTGCTGAAAAATACGGATGGGATGGATTGGCAGTCCAGTCGGTATGGACCTTTGGGCCGGATGAATTAACAGGACCAAATGTTTTGTTGAACGACACAATACCAGTGGAAGTCAACCAGGAAGAACTTGGTTCTGTTCAGGGTTCTATTTGTCAGGGATTCAGATGGGGGGTTAGGGAAGGACCACTTTGTGAAGAACCTATTCGAAATATCAAGTTTAGAATGGTTGATGCAGCTATTTCGAAGGATGAGGTATATCGCGGAGGAGGACAAATCATTCCTACTGCAAGAAGAGCCATACATTCTGCATTTCTGACGGCATCGCCGAGATTGATGGAGCCGGTCTTTCAAGTGGAAATTCAAGGACCTGGAGAAGTTGTTTCCATCATATACACGGTTGTTTCCAAACGAAGGGGGCATGTAATTCGAGAGACGGCAAAGCCCGGGTCACCGTTCTACGTCATAAGGGCCTTTGTTCCGATTATTGATTCATTTGGTTTTGAAACAGATCTTAGAATACACACACAGGGATTGGCATTTTGTCAACAGATATTCGATCATTGGCAGGTAGTCCCTGGAGATCCGCTGGATAAGACAGGTGTTCTCAAACCACTTGAACCTTGTCCTGTCCCATACCTTGCAAGGGATTTTATGATCAAAACCAGGAGACGGAAAGGATTGCCCGAGGATATGAATGTTTTAGGATTTTTTGATGATGTCATGCTATCAGAATTGACTAGACACGAAGAATTGGCGGATATGGCCTAGTCAATCATAAAAGAGATGAACCATCCGATACCGGAGAAAGAATCCAACGATATTTAAAATAACATGACCAAGTAACAGTCTTTTGGTCAAAACATCTTCTCTAGTCGGTCCAAACCAGTATAGGGTCAAATTGATCAGAGTGAGATTATTGATGTAGATAAAGTCGTCTTTAGAAGATTCCGATTTGAACAAGAGTCCCATGCGATGAAGAAATCGGATAATCAATGTTTGTGGGTGCCATTTCGACGTACTTTTGGGGACAGCTACCAGACTCATTTCCAACAATCCGGTTTTGGGATTCAGTCTAGGCATACGATGTCTTGGGCATGGGACTAGATGAAAAAGTTGGGGACTGGAATAAACAAAATTGATGATTTGAGGAGCTAGAAACAATCCCAATGTCTTGGTAAAATGTCCCAATATCCCGGAAAGGGAAAAGACTGTCCCCGAAAAGTAACAAAAAGTGTCACCAAGGAAAATCTGTGCTGGATACCAATTATAATATAATAGAGGTATTGTTATAGAAATGTACGGAATAATTATTAGTAGTGACAATAAATGGTTTTGAATATGACCTTGATACATTCCATGATTCAACTGAAAGACATTGTTGAGGAGGATGCTTGTTGCAATGACGAGAGACTGGCCAGCCTCTATACCGTTGATTCCAGCAAAGATATTGATTGAATTGGTACAGAAAACAGTTACCATTATCATAAAACCATAATATAGAACTCCCAATTCCAAATATGTTGTTCCCAGATATTTTTCCACGGGTCGAGGAAGTTTAATGCAGGTAGTGGAGTTGGAAAGACTATAGAGAACCAAGACTGGGAGCGAGGATACAATGGGAAAAACAAGTTTGTATTTCCATTTGAGATCAAGAACATCGTCCGAAAACCCGAGCAGTATCATACAATTGATAGAAACAATTGCAGAAAGATATTCGGTAAATTTGTCTTTCAAATCCAGATTATCGACAATTGGAAGTTTGGAAAACAAGATGGGGATCAATAGAATCAATCCAACAAGATAGACTGCCCCCGCCAACAAACCAATGGCCTCGGGAAGTTCTGGCTTGCAGGGTTTGTTAACATCAGTTCCGACAATTCTAGCCTTGACAAACTTTGGAATTCCTTTTTTGATGGCAATAAACGTGGTAGCACAACATCCGATCGAGACAAGTATCAACAGGGTCTGTCCGTTGACACAAGTATCAAAATCCATTGGGAAATAAAAGAATTGATGTAATTGAACACCCATCCAATTATAAATAATTATTATAATGACCATATCTGGATGTGTATGCATCGAATGTGGTGAAAAGGTGAGTGGATTGTACAGAGAATATAGTCCAGGAAATGTTTCAATAACCAAATGCCATAAATGCGGGAATATAGCAGACAAATATGTTGAATTTGAATGGACCATGATCTTTATTGATATGCTTCTCCACAAGTGCCAGGTGAGTAGACATTTGTTATACAATCGGATTCCATTTACCCAAACCGGAATCGAAAAGAACGTGTTCAAGCTGTGGATGCTACTTGTATCCGTAGAGATCCATATGAAATGGTTTCTCCAGGAAGAATGGTTTGGCTTACTAGTTCCGTTGTTTTCCTTTCCAATTCATTTTCTATACTTGTTCGTTCTAACCATCATTGAAAATATGGTGTTTTGGATGGGTGTTGGAACCGTGTTATGGATGTTTAAACATACTGACAAGATGAGATACAATTATGTCACAATGGCATTGATAATATCTGGATTTGGAAAATTGCTAGTGATTCTGATGATGGTTTGGGAATACAATAGAATCTATTTCCAGAAATTAGTTAATATTTTTGTAATAGTTTCCAATATAGAGGCTCTCGTTGGATATCTAAACAATAGTCACATGGAATCGTTTTTTTGTATAATGTTTGGAAACATATGGAGGCTAGGTTTTCAGCTAGCAATTTCCAGTTGGGTGGACTCGAAATATCCGGTTTATTTCATATAACTCAAAGGTCTGAAAGATTTTGACGATACGTGGTGGCTAGCTCTTTCAATTTCGAGGATAACAAAGGGTCGGAAATGACGCTCCATCCGATTTCCAGTCCATTTTGTAAATCTGGTTTCGGAATCAGATGAAAATGAACATGATCAATTGTTTGCTGAGCCAGGGGGCCGTTGTTTTGAAGAAGATTGTAATCACAATCAAACAATTTGGCTATTCTCTTGCAAACCAACAAGATATTTTTCAATGGTAAATCATCGAGTTCATGTAATCTCGATCCATGTGGTTTTGGAACCACTAGAACATGTCCCATTGACAGCGGAGCAATGTCAAGAAATGCAATGGTCAAGTCATCTTCATAAACTTTATGGCAAGGAACGCTTCCAGAAACAATTTGACAAAACAAACAATTTACCATTTTTTATTTGCAGCAGACGAGAGAGATGGGACAAGTTTCTCTTTGAAGCCATTCTAAGTCTCTATCCGACATTAATGGAGAAAGGTTTTCATATACGCTTTTGTGATAATCATTTATCCATTGTAATTCTTGGCTGTCTAGCATATCTAGATCCATCATCTTTTTCTGAATAGGAACCATGGTCAATGTTTCAAAACATAGGTAACCGTCACATTCTTCAAATCGTTTTGGTGATATCAGCATGACATTTTCGATCCGGATTCCGAATTCACCATCCTCATAATATCCCGGCTCATTGGTTACGGTCATTCCAGCTTGAAGTGGAACGGTATCGTATTCTCGTCTCGATATGGATTGAGGCCCTTCATGGACATTTAGGAAATGGCCCACTCCATGACCTGTCCCATGAAGATAATCCAATCCATGTCCCCATAAGTATTGCCTCGCAAGAACATCCAAGTTGGAGCCTGTTGTTTTCTCTGGGAAGATGCATCTGGACAGTGAAATGTGCCCTTTGAGTACCAAAGTGAAACATCTTTTTTCATGGAGGGATGGCTCTCCGAAATGAACTGTCCGAGTAACGTCAGTTGTGCCATCCAGATATTGTCCTCCAGAATCACACAAGTAAAGACATTTCTGGCCGATAATGGCTGCACTTTGTCTTCTTGGTTTGTAGTGTATAATGGCACCGTTTCGTCCATACCCCGAAATTGTAGCAAAGGACAATCCCATAAACTTGTCCTGTTCCTTTCTAAACTGTTCTAAACGATCAGCAACATCCACCTCGTCATATATCGTCAATGTGGGTAGTTCTTCCTCAAGCCAAGACAAAAACTTGCAGACTGCCACTCCATCCCGGACATGGGATCTCTTGAATCCTTCGATTTCAACCTGGTTCTTGATTGCTTTGAACTGTTTGACGGGATACAAAAACTTTGCTGTTCCTCTGGATCCTACTGATTTGTAAAGTGCATAATTAATACTCTTATCAAATCCACATTTTTTATCTTTTAGATCCTGGAATACTCGATGGTATTCTTGAGTTCCAATCGAGTTGATTTCAAAGTATGAAAGTAAATTTTCATCACATTGCTTTCGGTCGATATATAATGTAGCTGAATCTTGCGAAATTGTAAAGTAGGAATAAAACACTGGGTTGTACGGAATGTCCGATCCGCGACAATTCAATAGCCATGCAATATCTGCCAAATCGTTAGCGACAACCAAGTCAAGATCTTTGTCTCTCAGATAATCCCGTACTCGTTGTAATTTGCTGGAACAAGATTCCCCTATCAGTTCTTCTGGTAAAACATATATCAGAGCTCTTGGTCTTGGTGGCTTATCCCTCCAAATGCTGTCCACCAGGTTCTCCTCAATATATTTTAATTGTATTGTTCCCTTTTTTTCAAACTCTTTTTCAAATGACGTATATTTCTCAGCAGTAATCAATTTCGGATCAACGCCAACAATCCCCTCTAAATTACTTGTAAGCCATTCACATATTGATGGAACATTGGCCAATCCTGCTTTCATCAGTTTCCATTCTTTTCCCAACTGTTTTTTTGCCTGCTGAAAATATCTTCCATCCGTCCATAACAATGCATTTTCCAATGTTACGACCACTGTTCCTGCACTCCCATCAAATCCAGAAATGAACTCTCTTCTTGCATCATGGTCAGAAATATACTCGCTTTGATGTTCATCCTCTCCTGGAACAATGTAGGCATCAATTCCCTTTTCAATCATCAGCTTTCTAAGCTCATTCAGACAGTCCATTTGATGCAAAGAAAATGGTTTTTATTTATGTCTAGACGGCCCATGGTTGTATCAGAAGGTGCTCTACTGTTTCAAATGGAAAGCCTTCCAATTTACTGGCATCAAAATCTCTGATTCCTTCCAACCTGAGGGCCAATATTTGATTTATCTCTTCCAACTCGTAAACCCTTTTGAGAACCCGATGGTGATCCCTTAGCATGGTTTCATATTCTCTACTTTGCCCATGAGATTCCAATTCCAAAATTCTGTTCTCAAGCAATTCAATCTTTTGTTGCCGTAAACCCAATTCGATTTGCAACTCTTCCATACCATCATCCATATTTTGGAGTTTGGTCATAGTTGCACCTGATTTGGCGATTTTCGATATTTATTTACCATAGCAGGAGAATTACCAAACATATAAAGAGATTTCATGGCCCCAGTATTATTGAAATGGAAGACGAACCCCGAAATCAAAAATCGGTTCTAAGGATAGTTTTAGAAGTTATATTGGCAATAATCATTTCGCCATTGGCTGTTCTTCTCGATCAGGGATGTGGAGAAGACTTTTGTATCAATCTTGTAGCCTGGATCTTTTTCATTGTTCCCGGTATCATACATGCCCTCTACATTATCTTTTTCCGTCCCAAAAAAGATGTGCTCTAGTGGCTGATTGAATAAACGATCGTCGGACATTTATTCACGGCCTTGCCAGCGGTCGGTCCTCTTTGACATTTCATCCCATGCTTTGACTCCATCAAGATCATCGATTCCGATACACTCGGTCTCGGACAGAGATGCTGGTTTCGACTGGCACAATCCCATCATCTTCAAAATTTCCAAGTCCCCATGAATTAGAAATGGGGAATCGAATCTGAAAAAGTAGTGCGATCTGTCCTCTAGCCTTTCGCATTTGATTTGACAATCTCGAGGCGAGCTTATGATAATGAATGGTAGATGAAAAATATCGCTGGAAGACGGAAAGGTCGAATGTGGTGGCAACCCCATTGATTTTGCTTCACTGATCAATTTGTCTTCACGACATTTGTTCCTTTCAACTAGATTCTTCATGGCAGTATGACGCATAGACAATTCATGCAATATCCTTTTCTTTTGCGAGATTCTGTCGTTAATAATCTCTCTTTCCTGTTTATAACTGTCCAAATCACAAATAGCATCTTTAGGAAGTCCCTGCCAAACGATCTCTTTCTTGTCCTTTCGGATAATGTCCATTGCCATCAGCACATTCAATGCATCATAAACACGTCTCCTAATGTTTTTCTGATCACTTTTGTGAACACTGCCTCCCATATCTAAAACCAGCTCATCTGCAACCTCATTGTATGTAGTCACCCCTCGCTCCTCTACCTTTTTGCAAACCCGTAGACTGAACTGACGCAATCCCTTGGTGGCCGACAAACCCTTGTTATCGATTTGTCTAGAAGATTTTTCCGTTGGGTACATGGGATATCCCAATGTCCCATGGAAGTCTTGGCCTCCATAACCTATTTGTACACCATGATCTGCAGCTAGCCCACCTAGATGACTGCCAGAGAGAAAATATCCGTTCGGATGGTAATTGTTGTAAAGCATATTGTCCATCCCAAGAACTAGACAAAGGATATTGTGCTCGCAAACGTTGACTGCGAAAAATATTTTATTAGTTAGGGGAATACATGGTCTACAACATGTTTGTTTACGAATCTTGCTAGATTGTATAAACAAGAGCTGGTCGCGTGAATTGTTCGCACGTCCTACAATGGGGTTTCGGTTTCTTAATTTGGTCAAACCCTTTATGGCCGTGTTGCCAGAAGTGGCCAAGCCAGAGAGGAAAGTTCAGTTCAAAGAAAAGGTTTTGTGGACATTAGTGTCTCTGTTCATATTTCTCGTTTGTTCACAAGTTCCACAGTATGGAATAATGTCCAGTGAATCGTCAGATCCTCTTTACTGGATGCGTGTGATCTTGGCCTCCAACAGAGGTACGCTCATGGAACTGGGAATCACACCTATTGTGACATCGGGAATGGTGATGCAGATGCTCATGGCAGCTGATATTATCCAGGTAGATCAATCACTCAGAGAAGATCGTATACTGTATGCCGGAGCACAAAAAATGTTTGCATTGATCATGACGCATGGACAGGCAGTTGTTCAGGTGATGAATGGATTCTATGGAAATCCTGCAGAGCTGGGAGCAGGAATTTGCCTTCTTTTGGTTCTACAACTATTTCTCGCCGGGATAATTGTTATTTTGCTGGATGAATTACTGGAAAACGATTATGGATTGGGATCTGGAGTTTCATTGTTCATTTCCACAAACATTTGCGAAACCATTATATGGAAAGCATTTAGTCCCACCACGTATCAAACTGGAAAGGGAACCGAGTTTGAAGGTGCAGTAATTGCATTTTTCCATTTGCTATTGACCCGAAGCAACAAAATGAGGGCGTTGAAGGAAGCGCTTTATCGAAGCAATCTTCCAAACGTTTCGAATTTGTTGGCTACTTTTGTAATGTTTGGCGTTGTAATCTACTTTCAGGGATTCAGGGTGGAGATACCAGTAAAGAGTAACAGAAACAGGGGACAGCACGGGACCTATCCAATCCGATTGTTTTATACGTCCAATATGCCAATAATGCTACAATCGGCAATAGTCTCTAATGTGTTTGTGTTTTCACAAATGCTATACAATAGATTCCCTGAAAACTTGTTTGCACGACTCTTGGGGGTCTGGGAACCACACGAAGGATCAAGTCAACTTTCAGCGGTTAGTGGACTGGCTTATTTTATTAGCCCACCTCGCAGTTTTGCTGAAGCTTTTAATGATCCGGTCCACTTTATTATCTATCTGATCTTCATTTTATCATCGTGTGCCCTGTTCTCGACATCTCTGATAGAAGTATTTGGATCTTCGCCCAAGGACGTGGCGAGACAATTCAAAAACCAGGATCGGGTTATCAGGGGACATCGAGATGTTTCAGTTGAAAAGACATTGAACAAGATCATTCCAACAGCAGCAGCATTGGGAGGCTTCTTGGTTGGAGGGCTGTCGTTAATGGCCGACCTTACAGGAGCAATTGGGTCTGGAACCGGAATACTTTTAGCAGTGACTACCATTTACCAATATTTTGAGAAATTTGCCAAGGAGCAAACCGAGCTTGGAGGACTGGATTCAATTTGGTTTTGATGAATAAAGATATTTTTTAATTTCATGATTAGAGTAGTTGAATCTGGCCGGGTAGGGTTGTCAGGGATTAGATTGTACGGAAGCTATTTTGGATGGGGTAGTTGGAGGGCCAGGATGAAGAAAGAAGTGGAACATTACTGTCATGGAACTAGATTGCTTGTCCAAGAAACCAAAAGCTCGATGAGTATCGTTGGAAAAGCATTCCAGGGAAAGGAAATAACGAGACGAGAACGATTGCAGCTATCAAGAACTAGAGCTGATATGTTTAAATTGATACCATTTTCAATTTTTGTAATAGTCCCCTTTGCTGAATTTCTCCTTCCGTTTTGTGTCACATTATTTCCCAATATGCTCCCCAGTACATTTGAACAATTCACAGTTCGTAAGAGGGAACATTTTGAACGAACTAGAATGGCCTATGCAAAAGAACTTGTGGAGAGCAATCAATGGTTCGGAAGGGCTTTGGATATTTATTCCATGGAGAAACAATATTTGAATACATTGTGTAATTATCTAAACATTTGGACATTGCCAATCAGTAAATTGATTATCTATAGATTAAAAAAGCGGATGAAATTGATATCACAAGATGATCGGTTGATCCACAAGGAAGGAATCGATTCACTTAATGATCGGGAAATATATGAGGCCTGTTTGTTTCGAGGGATTAGAACCATTGCTAATGATATTTATCGATTGAAAACCCATTTACAGCATTGGGTGGAATCAAGTATTAGGAATTCGGCAGATCCATCATTTCTGATTGTTTCTCACATGCTATCGGCTTTTTCCGAGCACAACAAAATGAGGCATAAAGGGTAGATGATTTTATAAGAGAAGCCAAGTCACTTGGGTGAGTAGAATCCATATTGGACACTATATTTTTGAACATGGACTTTCTTCTTAGATAGCTGAAAAATGCATGTTTACCGAGGCGGAGAACCAATTTTTTATCATATCCATGGACCGACTGCATCCTTTTCCAACAAATACAAACTCCATATCTAATAGTATTGATAATGCACTCGTATAAGAACTGGTCTCTAATGATATATTTTTGTCTAGAAAAGTGCCTTAGATATAAATAAAGCTTGACACCACAGAGCAAGAAATTTTCGTAAATATTCAGGTAGACTATATCGATCCTGTTGGATTTTTGATCCAGAAATATATGATGGAATCGAGGGTTGAGGAATTGTCTCAATTTGAATCTAATATCTTCGAATGGATGTTGATTGAATTTGAACGGAATGGTGCCCCTCAGCCAAGATAAACTATATTTGGAGTAGTCGCTTCTTATTGATAAATCAAGTGTAGAAATCAGCAAACCACACCACGGAAAAAAAGTGTCATTGTGTACTGGAACCGATTCTATACAGTTTAGAGGGAAACTAGACAATGATTTGGAGGGATTTACGTGACAATTATATTCGGAAATTCCGTTGTAAAGCAATTTGATAAATGAAGTGACTACCGATGGTTCTTTCGATATACATACGAAATCATCTACAAATCTCATCAATAATGTATCCGGTCTATCAAGGCCTTGGAAATATGTCTTGTCCATCCAGGTATAGAACAATGTGCAAAGCATGGATGAAATTACCGAACCCTGCGGGATTCCCATGTTTTGTCGGTAGTATTCATCCTTGATTTTTACAATGTTGAATTTGATATGCTTTTCCAACAGCTCCAGCAGACTAGATTTCTTTTCGATCGAATGCGATACTCTGTTCACCAATATTCCTGAAAATGGAGGATGGTTTGTGGCATCAGTACTAACGTGGAGAAGGAATCTTTTTTCCAATTGGTTTCTAGTCCGTACAAGTACCATGTATTTTTCCAACACATACTCTTCTTTCTCGAGGATCTGTGAAATTACATGAACAAGTTTCTTTTGAGGAATTGAATCAAAACAGGACTTGACATCAACTTTGGCAATGTAAAATTTTCGATTCGAATGGTTATTGCGTCTGAATTTAACCATTTTTTCATGGATTTCACCGAACCCAGTCACTGAAGCATCCATAAATGTATTTTGGAGACGTTTTCTTTCAAATGATAATACAGACAGTAGTTTCTTCAACCGATCATTTCGAGATCTAGAACAAATAATTGGCCGGAATCCATTTTCCTTGGGAAGAAATCGAAAGTTTGGTATTTGAAGGTTGCGAGGCTTCTCAACAGGAATTGGATCGAACAGATTTTGTCTATATTCAGTTAGAAAAGGATCCACAATGGAATTCCAAATGTCGGGTCGAAAATAAAAGATTTTGTTCCTTTGAGTTGATGATTCTGTCACATAAAAATTATTTGACAGTAATCCAATCACAAAGTACTGGAAAAACCAGTGTATGAATTCTTCAAGCATTAGCCTGGCTTTTTTGAATTCGGGATTCGATACGAAATGGTTTTTTCGATTGTTTTTGTTGGAAAACAACCACAAACACGGCCGGGTTTTGATGTGCCTGACCAAATAACATAAATTGATACTATCTAATTTTCCCAGGTAGACAATATTTTTGACCTTCTTACATATAATCCTATAATTTTGTCTATTACCCCAAAACTCGACTGGAACGACCTTGTTTGTCACATCCATCACAAATTTGTAGACACGATACGGGTCGCAGGCAGCATCTAAAATATTCGGTTGGAATGTTTTTCTACAATGAAAAAACAGAATATCCTTGTATCTACATCCGAGATGGTTATGAAGTAGGGCTCTGACCAGTTTGATGGCAGGCTTCAATCTCCAAAAGGATCTGCCAAGGCTGTACTGTGTTGGGAAAACATGTCTAGCCAAAGCACTTCCAGTAAAGTCGTATTTACTTTTTTCAAGATGATGGCGATGATGGAATCCGAATTGATTCGAGTGCTGGTGGTAAAACAATTCATGTCGAGAAATAGAAATATTACTTGGCTTATTACACGGGACTGTACAAATATTGGATTTTGAAACAAGGCTAAATGCCGGACCAGTCAACTGAATGTACCTATCCTTTTCGAGTTTGAAGAATAATAATGTACAGGATAAAAGGATTGACAAGGATTCATAGCCTATCATATTTGCAAACCTTTGGAAATAAGGCAATGACATTACATTAGACAATCTTTTTGAGTTGGGATCGTACTGTAAAATCTGCTCTACAATTTTATCCACAGGAATTTGGGTGGGGATCAATGGAGCTGAGAGGAGGGAATTGTGTGGATCTGAAACCACCAACAAGTCTAGAAAAGACAGAAACGATTTATCCTGCTCATCACAATCATTGGATCGAGTTTCCATATATTTCTTCATGGTGAACACATTTCGATAATACGTTTCCAATAACATGTTGCAATGACCAGCGATAATAAAATGTGACAAATGCTTTGAAACCTATATTTGGGGAGTCACACACAATTGGTCTGGATTGCAGGAACATGTAACCTTTGGAATACAAAGTAATCTGGTGATGAAAAGAGGCAATGAAACAGATTATTTTATGTATGTTGA
Organism: Homidia socia; assembly: GCA_036850745.1. Lineage (NCBI taxonomy): Eukaryota > Metazoa > Arthropoda > Collembola > Entomobryomorpha > Entomobryidae > Homidia > Homidia socia. The sequence goes on from JAANSP010000296.1 coordinate 15,144, forward strand.
TCACAAGTAATGTCTATCTTCAAACATTACTAGGACAATGCCAATTTGAATATGTAGATGGAGATTGCGGATCAGTTCTACCAGTTTCCACAGTGACTGTACAACCAACACCTCAATATTTCCAACCCTATTTCGGAAGTGAGAAATTCGAAAATAATTGTGAATCATGCGAGCAACAGAATAGAATCGGGGTTCGGCCAAAGGCATGTGAAAAGAGACCATTTAGAGTAACAACTTTGAAAAGTGTTGAAAAGACATTTGCTTTCGAGCATAGAATTATACCCACAATATCCATTGCCAAATCATTCTATGTTACGGAAACACAAAGTTTTAATCCACCGCCATTGACCATTTTCAAGTCAGAAACCAATGTCGTAGAGTTAACAAGAAAAGTAACGATTCGTCGGACAGACTGTTCCAAGACTTTTGACCCTGTCACAGAATCCGAGAAATTGTGTAGAACGATAGTCAGTCTAGTTTCAATCACACCGAAAACCCAACTTGCTAGCAGGACAATTAAATCAACATCCACTAGAACCACAAAAGCAAGTAGCACAATCACATCGAGCGTTACGCGGTCCCGATCAGAAACCATTACCAACACGACCACAAGGTATAAGAGACATACAAGCACGGTGACATCGACATCCAGTTCCAGGAAAACAGTGATACGATCCAAGCCAAGTCAAAAAAATGCAAAGACATTGTCAAAGACACGAAGAGGCCTGGCAGATCTGGATCCGTTGGCATTGGCCAATATTTTTTCGAATTCGGATAATTAATCCAATCAGATAAGGCGTTTCATCATATCCAATTATAGGGAGATCGGTGTACGTGGAAGAGTTAAGTGCAAACGTGAGCGGAGTGTGCAACGCAGTCGGTCTGAATTACGTTTCAACTTGCAGAGCAACGAGATGATGTCGACATCGAATTTTTCAATGGGATCGTCTGGGATGGAGTTGAGTCACACAGGACATGGAGGAGTGGAATCTATCAAGGCGAGAATGGGGCCCGATTCGGTCTATTGTTCCAGATGCCGTAACTACAAGGATTTGGATGATTTTGTTGACGGTGATAAGCGACGAAAGACGTGTTCAGCATGTAGACTATATGGGAAGAGGTATATCAAGAGAAAATCGAGCGGAGGAATAGATCCTCTGCTTTCAGGGTCGAGGTCTGTCAATGATGCAGTATTGATGAACCATGACTCGAGTATGAGAGGTACCAACAATACAAAACACATTTTAAAGTATTTGATGGAAAATCATCCGGTTTCTGTTGAGGACCTAGTTTCAGGAAACCCAAAGTTTATGGAAAACATGCGTTGGATGTTGGAGCATGTGGATCAGAATTGTGATAATCCAAACCACATTGCAGCTTTGAACAAGACGTTTGGACAATACATTGAAGATGCACGAGAGACGATTGAAGCTGAGCTACACAACATTGACATCCAGAGTTGTGGTGAGAGTTTGATGATATGAAAGTTCTGTATGATGAATTCCACATTACAATAAATGTATTTAGGTCCGACCCGCAACTTGCACAATGGAAAGGTTCAAAACCGTTCCCCGATTGAAGGAGAGTCAGATTCTTTCAGTAGAAAGGGCGCTTCGGTATGTTCGGGACATACAGCGGATATATGTATCGTTGATAGAGTCTAGACACACGGAGCAAGGATTATTCCGAAAAGGTCCAGAGTTTGGTAATGTCGAGAGTCCATCACGTGCATTGATGATTCATAATTTATCGGTACTTTCGCGGATCTACATAGGTTCAGTCCATTTTGAATTGAAGGAATCGGATTTGAAACGAGTGTTTGGAGTGTTTGGGCCGGTTCGAAATATTTCACTAGGTATTGATTCCACCACTGGCCATCATAAAGGATTTTGTTTTATCGAGTTTGAGACGCCGGAAGCTGCGTCAATGGCAGTAGAGACTATGAATGGAAAGGAGCTTGGTGGAAGATCTATCAAAGTTGGGAGACCAAACAATTTTCCTCATGAGTTACCATCGGGAATTCCCAAGCCTGATAGTAAAAGAGTCTATATCTCCAACATTCACGAATGCATCACAGAACAGGAGTTGTCCGAAGTATTTGAAGCATTTGGGGTTGTGTTGCAATGCATATTACCTCCAGATATCACTACTGGATGTCACAAAGGATATGGATACATAGAGTACGAAAATGAAGGGTCTGCTAAAAGAGCCATCAAATCTCTGAAGGGGTTTGCATTGGGAGGTTTGGAACTAAAAGTTGGGCCGACAATAATTGGCGGAGAAATGCCACAAGGAATGAGTGTAATGAGACAGGGCCAGCGAAAGAAGGCCAAACTGCCAGAACAGGTTTTGGAGGCAGCTAGAATGATAAATCAAGTTGTCTCACAACCTGAGCATGAATAGGATCTTATTGGAATCCATTGTTGTTGGCGGGAAGGAATGGTGCAAAATCTGAAAATCTTTGGGATGAATTCAATCTTGTTATTTGTACTGACTGCTTTTGTGTTTGTTATATTTGTACTTGCCAGTGAAAGAGAGACGGGACCGGAAATAGTGTCAATGAAGAGCATGAGACCACGGGATATCGAGGTTATTGTAACGCTTGGTGATTCGCTTTCGACTGGGTTTGAGGCATGTAGACCCAAAGACCCAACAATTACAAGACATGGGGACTATCGAAACGTTAGCTTCAGTGGTGGAGGCGGAAATGATGTCGTTACACTATTCAACCTATTCAAGAACCACAATAAAGACATAGTCGGGGGATGCCCTTCCAATGAAGAAAACAATGATAGATTCGAGACTGAACCATATGATTTCAATGTGGCAGTCGATGGGGCGAAAAGTGAGCATTTAGTACTAGAGTTGGACTTTTTGAAAGAGAAAATCGATCCATTCAAATACCAGCCCAAGTTTGTCAACATTTTGATCGGAATCAATAATATTTGTAGTGTCAGTACCATCACAACAGATATAGACACGTTAGCATCCAAATATGAACAAGATATCCGGAATGCTTTGAGATGGATCCGACAAGAATGGCCGAAAACCTTGGTTCATTTGGTCCAGCTTTTTCATGTCACAGATGTACAGGGTATTATAGACAAGGATGAGACAGGGTATTGTAAAAGTGACGCCGTGTCCATGATCCGACAGATGGCCTGTCCGCTATTAAATGACAAGAGCGGAATGAGATACCTCGATCAGCTTACTGATAAATTGAACGCTGGGTTGGAAGACATTTCAAAGGATCAGGAGTTCATGTCTACCGATGACTTTGCATTGATTGTTTCTTCTGTGCTTAGAACTGTAGATATTGGAGCCAAGCTAGAACCGAAACATTTATCACACTTTGATTGTTTCCACCCGTCCCAAGAAGGATTGGAAATGTTTGCCACGCTTTTATGGAATCATCTATTCGATCCCCATCCAAAAGACGATCTATCCAATGATACCTATTCTCCAGACAATTATGAAACCATAATGGTGACTCAATAAAAAAATGGGTCGTTTTGTAACTGTTAGATCGCCTATTAATATTGCAGTCATCAAATATTGGGGAAAGCGGGATGAGGAGCTTGTTCTTCCATATAATTCATCCATCTCGGTCACTATTTCGTCTGAATTTCTCGGTACAACAACTACAATATCCGAACAAGAGGGTACTGCACATTTGTTCGTACTGAATGGCCAACCAACAAGTGTTCCCAAGAAAATGCTAAGATGTATTCAAATGGCCCAACATTTGGCAAAAGCTGATGACAAGTTTTTGATAGTTTCGGACAATCAGGTTCCCACCGGTTCCGGATTGGCATCTTCTGCATCAGGATATTCTGCATTGGTTTATTGTTTGATCAAGTTTTATAAATTGAATTTGATCCGTTCCATGTCTGAATTGAGTCTAATCGCACGGGTCGGGTCTGGGAGTGCATGCAGAAGTCTGTTTGGAGGATTTGTTCGATGGAACCGAGGAACAGACGATTCTGGGATGGATTCATTTTCGGAACCAATTTCCAAATGGGACGGTTTGGATATCCTGATCTTCGCACAAAAAGTTCGGTCCAAACAAATATCTAGCACTGATGGAATGAAAAGAACTGTTGATACCAGCCAATTGTTTGCCCATCGTGTTGACATGTTACCACATACATTAGATCGGATGACGAGATGTGTGTTGAAACAAGATTTCCAAGAATTTGCCAAACTAACCATGATAGAATCCAATCAATTTCACGCAGTTTGCCTTGACTCGCATCCACCAATCTTGTACCTGAATGAGTTTTCAAAGAGCATGATGGAAATTGTTCATTTATACAACCATGTATCGGGAGAAATCAGGGTTGGGTACACTTTCGATGCGGGTCCCCATCCAGTTATTTTCGTTCAAAGAAAGAATATAGTGGAATTCCTGTGTTTGCTCAAATTGTGGATTCCGATCAACGAAACAACATTTTCATCCACAATTTTCAGGCTGGATGATATTTCTGGTCACAATTTTGACAAAGTGGTCGATTCGATATCTATTAAATACACTGCCGTTTCCGTATATCATTGCAATGTTGGAAGCGGCCCTTTTGTGGTTCGAGAAGGAAATTGATGGGTTAAGCTATTTTCAGAACATGTTTTCCGATTTCAAGTTGAAAATACTCGGAATGATGGCTATTTCTGACTAGAATTGAAAATGGAGTGGTGCAAATATATTCCCCTCGTTTTCGATAGCTACAATAACAACTCATCAAAAGTGTTTTTTCCGATCTGGGAGAAATCGATCCCTGGAAAAGAGTTTCTCCTATCCATTTTATCCCTCGAATTTCATTGTTCCTGATATCTTCTAGCTCCACAATATAATCAATTTGATAAAACCATGATTCATTACGCAATGACAATTTAAGGTTGGCGATGGATCCGGTAATGTTTGATGTCAATATTCCAGGTCCAATGAAATATCCTTGAACACTAGGAACATTTTTCCGTTCTCGATCTTCGATAGTATGAGCATCCGAAACCAACTTGTTTAAAACCTCCATATTTGTTTCCAAAAATTCAAAGAGTTTGTTCTGAGAACTGATTGCTTCTGTGGGATCAATATATTCAAAGGGAATTCGGAATGGTGCCTCGAATTTGGATTCTTGATTTATTTCGTGAAGGAACACTATTCCATGCGTATTTCCATTGTTCCATTCAAATCCGACATCTATTTGATTTGGATGGAACAATGGGAAAATATTTTTGCTTATTTTTGACAAGTAGCCATTTTCCATTTTGATGGTTGATAGGAACCAATCTACTCGGCTCACAAAATACGTATCCATCACCAATTCCGGATATGATTCGGTCCAATCCAATTCAGAATCTGGGAATTCAAGTTCGGGAACCGCCTTGAATCCGTTTTGGAGTATGTGATTCAACTTGGTCCCAGAGATAGACAGAGTCTTGTCCATATAATCTTTGAGTTCATTTATCTGACAAGAAATATGCAATTCTAGATCCAGAGGGCTTTGAGGACAAATCTTTGTTTTGACAGGCTGTGGTAAAACCAATTTCCAGAATCGAGAGAACAATCTTACGGCTGGTGCTTCGATAACATTTCTAGTTAGATTGGTAACTTGTATAAGAATCCGAGTTTCTTTGGTTTGGCCAATGCTTGTAATGGAACGTGGACGAATCGAAATCGATGGAATCACATTGAATTCTTGTTTCAAAACATAATATCTATACATTCCACTTGGGATTCTGTATCGAAAGTATATCAATAATGACTTGTACCCTATACTCAACAAACGGACCTTGATCCATAGTTTCATATTTTGATGATTTGGATTCCAACAATCCACATGCACAAGATTGTTGAAATCGAGTATTTTGTTCATGGTAGTATTTCTGCCAGCAATATCTTTGTTAACTATCCATAAGGGGTCATTTGCGACATATTCGATTTGAATGTGGTCCATACGTTTGGATAAAGGTTGTATTTCGGATACATCGATTTGAATGGTCTTGATCTCACCAAAGTACCCTTCACTAGAAACGAGATCTGCATCAAAACCAAGAGTGTATACCTTGTCAACAACATTAATCTGAAATCGATTTGAAAATTCCTGATTCATTGAAACGACATTGAACAAGCTGTATTCCATTCCGTGCACAAGGAAATGATCGCCGGGAAAATCTCGAGGATGACAATATAAAGTTATTATTTCCTTCCCTGGAGGCAAAACAACATCTAAAGGAGGGTATTCTTGACCACATTTTCCAAGCCCTCCATTCCAAGAAACTAACAATCGAGCGTTACATAATCTCAATTCAAATGGGTAGATATTGGTCACAAAAATCGTAAAACAGAGGGTATCATTTCTGGCAACAATAACAGTATCGGTGCTACTTGGTTCTACAGAGCAATTCTGCGTTATCTGGTTCCATTCGTTTTCTAGATCATATAAACTGATTTTTGTTCCTTGTATACTGGGAAAAACAATGTCTATACAGGGAATTCTTAAATTAACTGTTCCATCTTGTTCAGGATTGAAAATATCGAGATAGTCCTGCAGGGCCACTGTCTTCAAATGGTCCAATGATCCATTTTGAAAATGTAGTTGATTATTGATTTGGTGGTAATAGTATAGACTTTGATCACGCATTCCCAATTCTCGACATGTTTTGGCTAGTCCATATCGAAACTGGTTTTCTATTAAATTCCATCTCACTTCTAGATACAGTCTACGAGCAGTATCAATTGTCCGAAATGCATGTCCGAAATGCATGCTTTTTTGATATCTACTACTAGCCAAGACGAAATAGTACAAAGACTTTCGTCTCATGGGTTTTTTGGCGTTTAGAAATGCCAATGCGATCCTTTCCATGGAAACCGCATCCAAAGTACTATTTTTCGATACATGCGTGGAAAATCGGTAGAGAACAGTCACAAACCCGCTATCAAATCCTTTTTCCTTTAGGTAAAGACTGTGCCAAAACAATGTTCGGAGTGACAACCACATCATGCGGTTCTGAAGATAAAATTCTCCAACTTGTCCCAGCAACTTTATTCTTTCGTCATGGCCACTCATTACTGCCGACAAAACCATCATTTCTATTGTTCGAACATGGAACAAATCACGTTCTGTTGATTGTAAATCCCTTTTCAGAGACTCATAGGTCAAGTAGGCGAACCGATAGTCCTTCAACAAGAAAGAATAATCGGCCAATTTCCTCAACTGCTTTTTCAGCTGATCATCCTGTTCCTTATTGACAACTCCAGATCCAAAGTACCGCTTCCCCATGCTGACAACTCGACTAGTTACCGATCTTTGATATCCAAAAACACTGCTATTTAGCTGTTGCATTGTCTTTTCCATGTAAGGAAACAAATAATCTCTTACAAACCCCTCTACCAATTCCACAACGCTGTTGACACCCAATTGAAATATTTGATAATCAAATCCCAAGTTAGCTCCAAGATTGATCGTGGGTTGCTCGGTTTCTGTTAACAACACATGGTATTTCATAATGGCAGGATCAAGTCCTTCGATTTGACCGCAAAGTTGGTTGCTTATCCAAATCGGATCCTTGTCATTAATCGAGAAAAATACAATGATTGCAACCGGAGAACAGAGTGCCTCATCGTTCAACAGCAATGGCGCATCAAATATTTTGTCCATGAAATCGAAATACCATGGAAGTTGATCCTGTTCATTTACATTCTCCAAAATTTGATTATTTTTGAAAACTAGATTAGGGCTGTTTTCATATTTCGATAGACTTTCCGATAATAATTTGTCTATTTCTGAATGGTTTTGATTTACCGCCCAGGTTTCTTGTTGATCAACAGTTATAAACTTTACAAGACAGCCTCGGTGCGTAGATGCCTTTCCAGTCGAGTCCTGAATGGAAACTGATCCACGGAAATCCGGTCCGATCAACTCGGCTAAATTTGAAAATCCATGTCTCTGACAAACAGATTCCGCCTTGTTGGATGCTACAACTAGTACCAAAGGCAAGCAAGAACTCGATATTCTATTTATCAAGGACCGTTCCCGATCCATCTGCGAGATGCAAAACATCAAGGAACTTTTAAAACAGCTCGATTCCAGATTCTTGGTAAATTTCATGATTCTCTGATCCTGGTTAGCATGTTGAAGATGTATCGAGTGGATGTGGCTCCAGTTTTAATGTATAAACCCGATCTTTTAAATTCTTAGATTTTTATCGTTTCAGACCAATTTGAGGGGATGAGGACAATTGATCAGCATCGAATGGTCAAAAAATTGCTTGGTCCAATTCAACCCCAAATACATGCCCTCCAAATCGTAATTTTATTTAGCTTTACTAATTACAAAGAAAACTGTCCCTTCTTCCTTGTGGAAACAGAACTTCGAATGAATCTCGAATAAATGAATCAGAGCCCTGCATTTCGTTTTCTTACTGTCACAGGTATGGGGTCGATAATTCCTGTTTTGGACACACCCAGTCCGGAGCCTGGCTTCCATCCCAATTTTCTCAGCATTTTATTGCCTATATTATCTTCATCAATGGGCTTGGTCTCGAGCTGGTAGGATTTATTCAATCCTGGTCTTTTCTTTTGAAGAACCCGGGAAACAATTTTCTTGATTTCAGGACTGATCCGAGTTTTGTCGGTTTTTTTCAACACCAATATTCCATCCTTGGTTTTGCTTCGAAGTCCATAAATCGAGGAAATTTGATGGATTTTCTCACGTATCTCGGTATCCAATCGTCCTAAATAGCATTCTTTTTCCCTACAATTTTCAATAAATCCCTGAATTTGCTTATCCAATTCCTCCACTCCTTTTCCGCATGTCTCTTGTCCTATCCACCTTTCCACTGCTTCCCTGTTTAGCACGGCCATTCCATTCTCCTGCCCGATATTTCGATTGATGTTCCTAATCAATAGGTTGTATTCTTGAATGTCAACATGATGGTCGCTTAGTAATTTTCTTAATTTGGTATAATAATCATCCAAACTAGATTCTTCGTCTAAAGCATCATGTTGTTCAATATCCAAATTATTGAGTGGCATGTCAAATTGCACAAAAGTTCACTGTCAGAATTCAATCAAGTCTTGGATCACGTCCCGGGATTTGGAATGTTGACTGTGTCCTTCATACTTGCTTGCCGTGTCATCGTTTGTGGATTCTATTCCAGTGTAACGATTTCTAGTTTCAAAAGCCTTCTTTCTTGCATTAATTAGCATGGTACG
>JAANSP010000297.1:0-24349 GCA_036850745.1 Homidia socia
AATGTGGATTTGATGAAAAATCTACTTTCATTTTCACACATCATTTCCGGATGCCACTACTTCATTGATAGATTACGTACCTATCTGCAATCTGTGTATTGACAAATTATAAGCTTGCAAAAGTTTGTAACGTGGCTTAAGTACATCTATACAAAATGTTAGATTCCTCATGCAGAGTACATATTACAACGAGCAAAACGAGAGCGAACACGACACAAAAAGAAGCACAAGATTTAAAGCAATCCTTTTCATTAAATTTGCAAAATGCTTGCGGTACTCCCTACCATAAAATAAGAATGTACTATCAAACGAAAATCTATTTGGAGACAGCATTTCAAAGGAAATCTTCAATCAGGATTATAATGATCCCTATGTTAGATGAATGTATTGACGCTTTGAAAAGTGTCACTTGAAAGAGCCGCTTCATTCTTAAAGTTATCTGAGAGAAATAGAGTGGTTAACAATCTGCAAAAGGGATCGCTCCTTAAAAGAATAAATGAGAAAAAAGACAGTGACTACTACTACTACCAAAGGAAAGGTTACATGACAAACGAAAATTCCAATTTATTTCTCACCTGCTCATTACTTGAGCAAACAATCTGTTCATCCACATTGTTTTAGCTAATACTTTGCCAGCTTTGGAGACAGACACACAGGGATTTTGCACTGCTGTTTTTAGCAAATAGAGACGGAGGTTTGTCTATTTAAAGTAGATGGAAAATCTGAGCATTTCCAAGAACTTTTGTGTGTTCTGCTCATTTTTTCCTGGTGTTATTTCTTTGTTAATAAATTAAATATATGACGGCTGATGATGGTGAAAACTCACGTGTGTGAACTCTTAGCAATAGAAACCCAACACATTTTCTTAAAGATGTTGAACACGCACCTCACCTTACTCTGTGGTACCATAGCACATCTTTTGCCTCACCTTTTCAACGACTCTGTTTAGCTCTACCTTTTGCAACCATCACCACGATATAGCAGATTATAGCGGCTATAGTGCACTACTACTACTACGTATACCAGAGAAAAAAGGGTAACACCCTCAACACAAGTAATAATAGTAGTTTGGAAGCCATACAAAACAGTTCCGTAAGAAATAAATAAAAAAACAAGAAAAGAAAGTGGGAAAAACGGGAAAAAGACTGCGTGTTATAGCTTTTACGCAGGCATGCATCCACGTTCAAAGCATGTCATTAGTGCATATATACTCCATGTGTATGGAAAAGCAAGTAAAATGGGCAAGCTTCACTGAACAATCATAATGCTAAGGAAGACGGAGGCCGAAGTTTTTTTCCTTCTTTTATTTCTCCTTCTCCCTCCATATCCCTCCCTCCCTCTCTCTCTCTGGCAACCTAACAGACAGAGACAAGTAGTCGCTGAAGGTATGATAGTTGGTTTGATAGCGAGTTGAAAGCCCATGCATGTCACACCGCAACCTTCGTTGTCATCGTTGATGCTGCCACTACACATTTCTGTGTCATGTTAATGCTACAGCTACCAACATTTTCCCCTTTTTTCCCATCTTGTTTTCACAAAAGAGGAGAAAAAACGCGTGTTATTTTCAATTGGGAAATTTTGACAAAATTCTAAGATTTTTAGACTTGCAGAGTGCCTGGCACTGTGCAGGTATACAACTTTTAATGTAGTTCGATAGAAAACTTGATAATCATCCAAGTAGGAATACACAACATTATCCAATCCATATTATCATAATAACCATATAACGTATTGACGTTTTGCTTTATAGCTTAAAGATTTTTTTATATTAACTATAAATTATGCATGCATGGCAAATGTACATTTGCTACTGAATTGAGTTTATCCATTTATTATGTAAAAAGAATATTCATATATATTTTTTTTAATAATTGATTTTTTACGTACAGATTCCGGGATGGTGGATGCTGAATGTAGATCTTCTTTTTCATTCGTTCCGATAATTTTGAAGCGAGATAAAAAAGTCTATTTTTAATATAAATTCAGAGCAACTTTTCTGTCTTTCGAAAGGTTCTTAAAAACGTTGGACCATAAACCAGTTAACAAGTAGTAATATTCAGTTTTTTCTTGTTGAAAGTGCCAGGAAAAATGTCTTGTTTTGTATGTAAAGTGTAGTCACGATTTCAGCAATTCAATGTGTCTCGTCCTGTTTTCTTATTTTGATAATGAAAGAGTTTGAATGTTTATTACGCTGACGTTTATAGCACAGGGCCACACAACTCCTCTTTCCCTTGTCGTCCTCTTCTTCACCAAATCACAACAAAGTACACTTTTTTATTCCTTTTCAGACGCACATGTAGTTGTTAAAATATATGATGATATGCCGTTATAAAATATGCAATGAAAAGGAAGAATGGGGGATTTTTTTTTGTGCAAGTCCAAGTGATTCCTTTTTTGCTAAGAAGAAGATACAATGGCAACCGAGAAGATAACTGTCTATTTGCAAGCACAAAATGACGTGCAGGCTGCTGTTGCTGCTGCTTCTGCTGCTGTTGTTGGTGTACTGCTCCGTTTCCCAAATAGAGTTTACTCTCCGCTTGATTTACTGTCCAGCCGTCGTCTTCGTTTTGTTACGTTACTTCTTGCATGCAAGGCTTCCTTGTCGATTAAAAAACAGGATTTTTTTTGCTCCCTGAAGATGCGTCGTGCTTGGACCATATAAATAGTATACAGCTTTTCATGTATTTTGACAAGTACAAAGAGAAGCGTACATTCTCTTGTACAGCAAGATGCTCACGTTTATTTTTTCTTGAATATAACTGGGTCTATAATGCCCTTTCTAGTGTACTGTCAGTTAATAAAAAATAAAGGGGTGATGCTAATAGTAATGTAGAGAAAGTACATGGTTTGGTTATTTTTTTGCTGCAGTGTAAAAAATATTCACACATTTTATAAGCATTCAAAAAGTCTTAATGTTGGATATCTTGTATGATGATGACATTATCTTTTGCAAAATGCAATGACTGCCGACACGGTCAACTGCTGGTCAACTTGTGCATATTATTTTTATATATTTGATAAGCACTTTTTTAATTCAATTTATTATATTTTAAATTATTTGTAATGTAGAATTTGTACTCGTGTATATTTGCTTTGATAAATTGTGAGTGACGATCACGACCACGACGATTTATAAGAGGAACACAAATTGTCAAGCTTCACAAGTTGCTCTTTGAACTACTCTCAAGTTTTGAATCTTTTAAAATATTATATGAATTTGAGATAAGTATCTTGAATTTGAAAATATAAAATTTATTGAGTTTTTTGTATTGGAGACAGCAAGATCATGATCATGAATCAGGTCTTATGAAAATGTTTATTAAACGTGATTTATGTAAGAGTTTTTTTAAAGAAATGGTCCACGATTTTCCTACGTAAATACTATTTTCTGCTTAGAGATTTCTCAAATCATTAGCTTATTGAATTGATTCCTTTGTAAGTCAATTTCGATGATATGACGCGTATGGGATACATGTGGGTTATCGATTGGTTTTTTTCTACTCATTAGAAACTTGTAAATTGAGGGTGTACATTCGTGCTACTATATACAGTCTGCTGGATGATGATGATGATATTGATTCATCAAGACAAGATGTAATCTTGATTTTTAATGTTGCTGCTGCTGATTGCTGAGAAATACAAAGATAAGTTGAATAATACACATATCTTTTATTAAAGAACAAGAAACACATTCACTTGTTTATTCCTCCATCACAGTCCACACAGCTCTGGTTTTGAGTGTGCTGGCATAAACGCATGTACAATGATTTATTATCGTGAAAGAGAGAAGGGATGTGCAATGTGCAATATCATGGCAAATAAGACTGGACTGGAATGAAGCCAGCGCTGAAGAATAATATATTACAGACGTCCTATAAAACAGTACACACTTGTCAAGCAATAATAATAAAAAATATCTAGCTTTGCAATTACACTTCTCTTACCAGAGAGATACCATAAAGTGTTCAATATTTTTTAGCAATGTTCACACAATTCCATGTGGATTTGTTTAGATTTCCAAAATATTCATCTGTTTATGATTTCAATGCAAAGTCACGTACATGATGTATATAAAGGTAAGAAGAGAGATATGAAATGAGACCGTGTGGATTTTAACAAGTTGAGGTTTTTTTCTTGAAAGTTTATTATTTATACAATTGCGAAATGTAAACAAATAAGGTTACAGTTGTGTGTACAGCACTTTGATCACTATCATCACAAACGCAAAGAACTTGTTGAAGGCTCTCAAGTGCTTCTTTCCGTCAAGATTATAAATGTTTCGCAAGATGTGTTCCAGGGAAGAGAAAAAAGCCAACTTGATATAGAATCAAAGAGAAATGACAAAGCCTTGTCATGAAAATATGGTGAGTGGTGAACGTGATGAATGATGATTGGTTTTGATACGCACGACACGGATAATGATGATTTGCTAATAATCGTGCTCCCTGCTTTTAGAAAAAGACATCTGTCTGTAAAAATTATTATTTTGACACTTTTTAACTTTTGTATTTTTAGGATAACTGCGATAGTTCTACAGTCGTATGCATGAGAACTACATACAGCGCTGACAATACGGACAATGGAACGATGGATAGTAAAAGGTATTGTTGTTTTGAGAAAAAAACTGAATGTTGTGTTTTTTGCTCCGTCCGTCCGGTCAAACAGCACAAAGAGAAATAATATCAGGCCATAGAAAAATTTCTATATTACCGTGATTTTTTTCAACTCTTGAAAAAAGCCGGATGCTGCTATGCTACTACTGCGCGAACAAATCATTCGCGTTTGTTGTATAGCAGCGACAATATAATGGTGACGAGTAATGACACTGACGCTATGATATTTCTCTCTCTCTCTCTCTCTCTCTGTTCTCTCATCAAGCAATTATCCTGATTACAACCATGAAAGAAAGATGACAATGATTACTGTTGTTACAGTGCTTCTATCTCTCACTCAGTCACTCACTCACACACTTTCATGTCTTGTTCAAAATTGTGATATGATATGATAATGCTCTGATGTCGACCTTCAACTTTTTCTTGTGTGTATATTCGCCAACAACAATAACAGCGTTTGCTGCTCGTCACAACCACATTATACGCCAAAGACGACAACTTGCACGTACGATTTTTATATGCTTTCAAGAAAATGATGCTGATGTTTTCTTCTTCTTTTGTTGATGTTGTTGCTGCGCTGCTACTGCTGCTGCGAGAAGATGAGAGCAGAAAGGAGAATGTGTTTGTATTCTCGACTTTTTCTCATTTGACAACTCCAAAACAGTGAGATCCCTACAGAACACACACTCCACTACACACAATGCCAACTATTATAATCATTCAGTATCAGTGAGTGAGTACGCAATATCTCTAGTAGAGAACAAGCTTAGACTTCTTTCCTTTCTGGTTTGCTCCTCTCTCTCTCTCTCTTTTGCTTTTGCTGCTTTTTTTCCTTCTCCCTTTTTTCCGTTTCAGCAACAGTCACAAGTCATGATATATGTGCAGTGAAAAAACTACAGCTTTTTTTCTCTCTCTTTTCCTCCTCTTCTCGCCAGTGCTTCTTTTGCTGCTGGTTTGTTCAGTAGTTTGGTCCTTTTAAAGCACTGCTCCAATATGGAAACTAGTTACTTTTTTGCCTACCCACTGTTGCTATTTGTTGCAGCTCACCATGGTGAATTGGATTGAGTGTGTGAATGTTACTACGTTTTAGCGTACTAATATTACGCGCTGCTCTGCTGTCTCTGTGCGTTATGTTTTCAAAGCTGGCTAAAAGGAATCAAGTAAAGCAGCATTGGAGTTTCAGCAGCTACCAGACTGAATTGAGAGAGTTGGGTTGGAAAAGAGAGAGAGAGAGAGAAACTAGTACTTAAACAAGAAGGAAGCTGTCCAAAAAACGGTGGTGCTATACGCAAGAGCAGTACACTGAAAAACATAACAGTGGTCCCTCATGTACTTTTTCGTATACACCTGCATACATGCATATAAATATACATACATATATACACGGATACCAGTCAAGTTGTCGTAATACCTGGGTACGTACGCAAGTATAAAAGTACGTGATATTATGTGTGTATATATAATATAAATATACATACATACATACATATATGCATACATACACACGCTAAATAATTTTCTCATTCTTGTGGACTCCAAGAATACTGATACATAACAAGGGAGAATGAGAGAAAGAGCTGTGGAAAAAAAATTCGGAGGTGAAACCTGAGGATCCAATGTTTTTGTTGTTGGTTTTTTGTGTGCGTTTTCGTATGTTTACGTAGAGCTGAAATGAAGCTACATACATAATAATAGCAGTGGGGAGAGTTGCGAGACGCAGTGTTGGCAATTGTTCACATTTTGATGAGAGCTTGCTCTGTCTCTGTGTATCCATCTCTTTTTGGCCAAACAAGAAACGAAAGTCTACCCACTCTGCTACCCACACAAGAACCAAGTTGATTGCATTTAAAGTAGCATTGTTGTTTCATTCCGGTTGGAGATGAGGATTATGTAAGGATGTCAGTCCGTCTGAATGATTATCCAGAAAATGATTACAAGAAAAATAAATTCTAGCTAGGTTTCTTTCACTTAAAAGCTTACATGAATTCTTCTTTTACCACAGGATCGATTAGAGAATGAAATTGTTGGGTGATTATCATCAGATAAATGTGAGAAAATAAAATGACAAAATTCCTGTGACAATAATTGTATTCATAGATCAGTTTTAATTGCCAAATCAGACAATTCGATGCAACATTGTTAACTCAGAAAATAAACATTATTTTCTCGGCAAAATTCGTAAGTTTATAAAGTAATTTTTGTAGTCATAGGCTTCTCCTTGTTTTGTTTTAAATATAACAATGACTTGTATGCTGGTTGTCTCTATACACGATTGCTTGTTTTTATAGTTGACAACAATGTGTGGCGCTACTTGTTTACAACATTTACATGTTCTTTAATTTTATTATTTTTATTGTTATTGTTATGGCCGCTGAAAAAAATCAGTCTTGTTCCTCTTCATGTAGTTGTCATTGTTGCTGCTGATGAGAAGATGTGTGTATTATTGGTTGATTGAGTGTGAGTGTATACTCTCTCTTTCTTTCATCAACAATAACAAGCATTTTCTAGTTTTTTCCTGCTTTATACCTCCAAGCTGAAGACGTGAAGAAATGACAATTGATACGGTAAATGGATGGAAATAATAGAATCGTATCAACAACATTGGCCAGAGATCAATAATTCTTTACGTCTAAAGAAAAAAATCCTTTCAGCATATTATTATTACTAGACGTAGTACCCACCGACTATTAATACTTGCCCAACAACTACTTTTCTACAACTATTTTGTTCAGCTCTACACATTATTTTTTTCCCTTTTACACAAAAGTATTTTTGTAAGTCTTTCTCAAGGAAACGAAAGGAGAATTCGATTTCCTTCCTTAGGCATTCCATACAATACAGGAACCGTTTAATAATGGGAAAAGGACGAGAGCTAGACATTTTGCTTCTCTCTTTTCTGTTCTCCTGTTTCTAGCATTTCCAGTCGTAGTCATACAATCGAGTTTGAACTTTCAAGGGTTTATCACTCTCTCTAAAATACGCACAAAATACGTACATCCAAGTAATAGGCATAGATACATCCATCCATCGCTCCAGTAATACATTTCTAGGTATGCCAGTTCCATCCATGCCTCTCTCTCTCTCTCTTTATTACCTTTTTTAAAGGGGATGCGTGTGTACGCCCGAATGCATTTTTACAAAAATCTAATTTGCATTGTACCTAGTAGTCTTCGTTCGGCAGTCATACATTCTCTCTCCAACTTGTACCTTTTCGCTTTTTTCCATGATGCAATGAGGCACTTTTCCGAGTTATAAGATTTTTAAGCGTGAGCGACAACAAATAAATGTTGTTGTTGATGCACTAGCTCTAGCTCTACTTTTTTCCACGCTGTTGTTTGTTATTATATTAGTTTTATCAGCAGCAATGAATTTACTTGCGCCTATAGCTCTAGATAGGATCCAATAATGTTTGCATGTGTGTACACACCAAGATAATGTACACTATATGCATAAAATATAAATTTGGCTGCATGTCATTCCAGAAGAGCTAGGCAGTCAATAAACAAAACAACAGCAATACCAGACAAAAGGACCGTTCCTAAAAGTAAAAAAAAAACCATTTCCCTGCAAATGTAGCCTCTGTTCCCTGTTTCGTTTCCAATGTACATTTACACTGCTACATTGCATTGTCACAAAATGCAAACAGCTCAAGAAGAAGAAGCATCACATTGGCAGCAGCGAAGGCGTATTTATTCCGCTGTTCAGTTTCTCTTTTAAATAAAATCCTACATCAACAATAGTAATAGTACTGCATCCATCCAATATCCACCCTGTCCGTTGTTCAACAACGGTTGTTGTCGTCGTTGCTGCTGGCTTGGCTAGTAACAACAACTGGATGTTTGGCTGCCGTTCGAGATGCTACTAACTACTCTGCTGCCAGTGCTGCCGCTTGCTTGCTGCTGCTCCTGCCACAACTTGTTTTCATGGCGTTTCCATCACAGACACACACAGACAGACACAAGAGCTGAAGAGCTTCTCCTCTTCTCTCTGTCAGAGGGATTGTTCTAGGGGAAAAAAGCAAGTTGAGCTTGAAATCATGTGGCGTGGTTTCGTTAGATAGAAAAAGAGAACAAGAAGGAGCAGCGTTGCGTTGCGTTGCGTTGCGTTTTGCCTTGCTCCTTTTTTTCTCTCCAGCAGCAGCAACAGCAGCAGCAGACTCTGAAAAGCGTTTCTCCAGGCTGAAAGACTTTTTGTGTGTGGCGTGTGTATGTGAAAGAAAGACCAGCTCTTGCAAAGCATCACCCTCATAGTTGCCGTCGTTGTCGTAATAATAGTGCACTGCACTGCTTAGTAAAATGGAAGGGGGAGATGAGAGAGAAATGAAGAAAGATGCCCTTTTTCATTGTATAGAAATCGACACACTTAAACAAGAAACTAAAATGTAATAATAATGGTAGTATCATGGACTACTACTGCTGCTGTAGTTGCTGGTATTTATAAATGTATGTGCGTCTTTTTTGATGAGACCGAGAGCTGTTGTTTGAGCGAAGCATATTTAATGGACGTGAACATGGCATTGGTAACTACTGGTATATTGTGCTATTATATGCCTACAAGAATAAAACAAACACGGCGAGGTTGGAGAAAGAGTATGTAGTTTTTTTGAACTGGAAATACTTATATATATAGATGACTGGACTTGATGATAATAATAATGATGATGTATGCAATAGAAAGATTTTTTATGCACGGGCTTTTAAAAGAAGGAAACAGACAACTTTTATGGTGTAATATCGGTGTAGGTGTCTACCTATGCTTGGTATTTTATAAAATGCAAGTAATGCAATCAAATCATGTATGTATGAGCTGATGTTCTGATGGTGGCATACGGTTATAATAGTTGAAATCATTGCCAATGCGCCAATTATACGATAATGTTGAAGATTCTTCAGCTGAATGTTTTTATTTGACATTTGAAAGGGCCATCGTGGAAAGAAGTATTGTTGCGCTGACTGATCAAATGTTTTATACATTTGCTGATTTATTGAACTTGTATCAAATGCAAAGTCGTTTTATGTAACGTGCAGTCTTGTAAGTTTTGGCTTTTTTGCCTTCCACAGCCAGAATTTCTTTGGCAGAAAATCAATTGACTTTTTCTTGTGAGACGTGTTACAACTTGCAAGCAGTTACTGGCATGTCAAATTTGAAATCAAAAAAATTAGGCAACACCTGTGTTATAAGACATTGGCGTTATTTTACGCAACATGAAATATCGAGTCAATAGAGTTGTCAAGACATGTGTGGCCAATAATCCTCCTTTGGGATTGGCAGGAAAACACAAAAAATGTGCCCTGGTCAATTTTCCTTGTTTGCTTTCAGTTAGGTAGCAATATAGTATATTATTCTGATGTGCTTGGTCCTCGAAAATCGAGCTCATTGAAAAATACTAGAAACTTGGATAAAAAGAAGAGATAATAAATGAATACGTTCTTACTTAAAAAAGTCATGTGTAATTGTTTATGTACAATGGTTTTGTCAACTGCTCAACTATTTTGGTGGAAATTTGCCAATTTTACTACAAGCTTGCTTACCAAAGTTCAAATGAGAAATTTCATACTGCTTTTGTCTGTCTTTATTACAATCAGGGTGGCGGTAATCTGATCTCAAATCTTTGATGATCTCTATCTGCCATATGCGTCTGCTAATACGAGTTGAGTGTTTTAAACACTTAAGAAATAAGTTTGAATGGTTCAAAAAAAATCAGAGTTTCAAATCTCTATTATTCCAGAAACAAAACTTTGAATGCATGAATATGCACGAAACGTTTTTGGGAGGGACATCAAGTTGTCTGATTCTTGCTCTCCCCACTCAATAATGCACTCTACAAAAAAGTTTTTCTCTTTCTTTTTAAAGAAGAAAAGTAATCAAATATTGGATAAACGGAAACAGCAAATTTTCTAGAGAAGAAGATCAGGATAAAAAAGAAAGATTATGATTCGGGGTACTTGGATGATATATGGCATTGCAGTTTACAAAGTGATTCCACCCACCTTTATAATCTTGCATCGAAAATATATATATTCATTTCATACAAGAAGAGTAAAAGCCAAGCTGGATTTCTGGAAAGAAAAGAGAAAGTGAGAAGGATGAAAAATTTCAAGATTTTTTCCCTCTGAATTTATGAGTGAAAACCTCTCTTTCTCTTTTATTCCTACCACCACTACTCGAATTTTATCTAAAAAAACCAGAGAGTGAGTGACAAAGTTGGAGCTCTTCCCTAACCACCGCCACACCACCACTTCAAATCTTCATTCTAACAAGACGAACTACTGATGTTCCAGCACCCTTTCATAAAAAACATGCTCGGAGGGTTGCTTTTAGTGGAAACAGAAACCTGCCCATACTTTTCCCCTGAGATATAAAATATATTTTTTAAGAGCAGAGACTTTTGTGCGTAAAATACTTTTACCAACCAGCAGATACGCTGGGTAAGCAGGTAGCATTTTCTGATCTCATCATAATATGGAGTCAAGCAGTAGATTTTTCAAGTGTACATACATATTTATTACACAGCCGTGCATTTATTGCGTATTGTGCCCACATGAATGTGGTAAGCATGTTGAAGAAAGTTTTTGTGTGTGTGTGCACACAAAAGAACCGCTTCAGTAGTATACGGTGATATCTCGTACTATGTCAGCCAGCTGCGAATAAAAATAAAAATGAAACGCATACGCATAACTTTCCCTTTCGCTCATCTTCTTGCTTGCTGACAGTCAGTGGATGAATGCAGACATTTCTACACAAAAGGTACTCTTTTCTGTGTACAGCTGAGGAATTTACATGATGAAGCGTTACTTGTATGGTTCATAATATTATTTGTAGTACTCTGTAGACATAATGTGGCTTGGCGGATCGGATCAGAATAATATGGTATACGTGTAATATTGGGATACCTAGGGAGATGGCCCTCGTTTCCATCATCCGTACTCAAAAGAAACCCTGTTTCCTGAGGTTGGAATAGAGCTGGTGTCATTGAGAATATTTATGCATAAAAGTAATATATGGTAAATAAAAAACATGCAAGCCGCTGAAAGTACATACAACGCAACGGTAGTTTGTTGTTTGGGAACAATTTTTTTTCTTTGAAAAGGAAACGTGCATACAGAATCTCTTCTTTCTCTTTCTTTGAGGTAATGCTACATCGCAGAGGAATTGAAATTCACATTACCTTCAAATAATATAGTAGACGGGGCTTGATCATCCTGTTACGAAGATGGACGAGCAGTAACAGACTAAAATTTTAGGAATAATATTTGTACCTATTGTTTTCTCTGATAGCGATTGAATTGAAATGACGGTTTTTGTTTTTGTTTTGTGCAAGAGTATTGATCAAGAGTATTAATATTTAATGTTCTATACTCTTCCATTATAAAGATGGTTTGGTAGGCTAGATAGGTTAAAAACAATAAGTAGTAAAAGTGATAGCAAAACATTGTTTAGAGACGATTTACTTTCAATGCAATAAGTGAAATACTGGAAAGTAGAGATTTTCTATTTATAATGACATGGAGAGGGAGAGGACAAACATGCGTAAAGATTCAATTTTCCGTAAATTCACTAAATACTCATCTACAGGAAACATTCAAAGCTTCATTATATACAGCATCATGTTAGTTCGTCACTCTTCATGGTTACATGATTATGCTTGAATATTGTTTATGCTTGGATGAACCCTACAGACAAATAATAGAACTGCTGCTGTCAAATAGCGATAAACTGGAGGAATACTAAAAAGTACTTAAACTACTTATGCCGTTATTTATAAAATATATTGCAGCACCGAATGCATCCCAACATTTTCATATGCGACTTGCTTAATAGATGCTTAGGATTAACTCTAGAAATAGTACATAAATGATAACTGACTAACATGCAGCTACCAGTTAATCCAACCAAAAACTTTCTGGCCCTCTGGAATCCTGCTGCTCCCTCTTTATTATCTTAGATTCTTTATGCTATTGCAAGGGTTTGAGTTGCAATCTTGCAATGAAGAAAAAAGCTTAAAAGTATTGCTACAACTATTGGGGCACTATATTTACATGTTCTTAATTGTCACTGAACTTCCGCGAAGAAGGCGTTAATGACTCAAAAATTTCCGCAGTAATTGTGGAATATGATAATGATGATGACTTGATCACTATCAAAAATATAATAGAAAGCTTTCTGCCGTTCCCTTCATTTATAGTTCTGGCTGCGTTGTTACCTTACAACTAGAACTGCGAGCTGAAGTAGCGACACAATTTTTTAACGTGAGCGCCATCTTTAATAAAATACTCGAGTTACAAAAGCAGAAAGGCTCCGTTTGGGAAACCTATAGTTCCGTGGGAAGCATTGCAGAGGGACCCAGTCAAAGCTTAACGGCAACGCAAGGCAACGAATGATTCAGTTATTCAGTTCAAAGGATGCTTTTTTGGATTGGAACTTTTGTTGTTGAAACAAAGTAGTAACTAGTAGAGCATTAAGCTGCGAAAGTAGGTGCAGCTAAGACTGTTTTATTGAACTTAAAATAAAGAGTTCAATGCAATTGTCTTGAGACGTATGCAATTTTTAGAAAGCATATTGAAGAAATTTCATTCCGCTCATGAGTTTTGATTCATAACTTTGAAGAAAAGTCGATTTGTCTTAAATTTGATTTTTTTTGAAAATCGACTTCAGGTTCTTGTTATTGACAAAAGAACGTTTATAAATTATGTGCGGCATTTATATGCTAGAATTTAAAAATTTATGGCTGTGTCGTTTTTATATGTATTTCGAAACATGTTATAGTCAACTTCACATTGTCAATAAAATGTGCAATTAACGGATATGCAAACCATGATAAGAAACCCATAATGACCCATACTCATTTTACAAAAAATGATCCACTGCTAAAGTTGTACAAGAATTGACAATAAAAATTTGCCAATTAAAATACATGGGACAGACCCTTCCCCCATATCTCCGGGGGGAATTGACCGTCAAAGCTGAAATTCAATACCGAGAAAGATAACGAGAAACGAGATCTGCCCTGTAATGAATTGAAAAAAAAGTAAAAAAAATTAAAGCGCCTGGACGCTAGAACACAGACAGACAGCCATGGATTTGGCCTCTGCAAGGTGACTGCTTTCGCTGCACCTAATAATAAACGTTAGCAAAATTTATAGCCAGGCTAAACTGAATATATCACCCTAAAAGACATGATAAATGTTAAATGCTTGCGTTCCTGGGAAATACATTTTGTATTTATACCTTTTCACTATATGGGATAGTTTAAATAGATTTTACGTGTGTGCGCTTGTGTAAGTAAACTCACTTTCGACTTATGGTGACCCCTCAGCCCAAATAAAGAACAGTGTTGGGGCAAAATGAAAACATCAAATTTTAACACATGAAGTCATTATTACCATGTCAAAATTTCAAAATTGGTATGACATTGAAATTTTTTAGTCGTTTCAAAAGTTTTACGGCGAGCGAAAGCGAGCACAAAAAAATCTTCAGCGAAAATCGTAGCATTGGGATTATTAGTCCTCTGCTAAATTCTAAAATTTTGGGGATCATCCAAGATTAGTTGTACTATTGCACCCAATAGTACAATAGGGAATGGCAAACGGTAGCACACCCTGATTTTACAAATTTAAAATAGATCATGATTCTATTTCAGAACCGTGCTTACAATCATGATTAAAACAGTAACAAGATATATATTATGGGATATATTTTTACTTAGAGACCAAAACTAACCATAAAACACTACAAATTACGTTTTATTTGACAAAATGAAAATATTTAGAATAAAAAATGGGGTATGCGAACGAAGCGAGCAGACGTTTTTTGTAATTTAAAGTGCAAAATGGTAAAAATTCCTTTAAAAATCTGTAAATCTGGGATTATTTTGCTAGATTCTGAAATAAAGGACATACAGGACATTTAATAAAATAAAGGGCTGTCCTTTGAACCGTCATTTTGGGGGTCCAAATAATGGACTGTCCTTTGAACCGTCATTTTGGGGGTCCAAATAATGGACTGTCCTTTGAAATACAGGACGGATGGTCACTATAACTTTCGTACACACACACGTGTCAGGAACAAAAAAAAAACAAAACGCCGGAGACCATTTTTAAAATGCGGGAACAATTTTTAACAATTTCGAGAATATCGGGGGTAATTTTTAAAATGTCGGGGATAATTTTTTAAAATAACTGAACAATTTAAAAAAAAGGTTAATAATGTCGGGGACAATTTGCAAAATAATGGAACAATTTTAAATATGTTGAAAATGTCGGGGACAATTTTTAAAATGTTAAGGACAATTTTAACTTGATAACATCGGATTTTGCGACACTAAACTTCCTGTATTAAAATTATGCTGAGGGGTACCCCAGAAAATGCAAAAAATATAAATATATAAATGTAGCAAAATTAAAACGTTCAAGCAATGCAATGCTATGGAGTTTTGTGATACTGAAATTTCGTTCGACTCACTGTATTTTCAGTGTAGCTAACTATACTATAGCCCCTATTGCGTATTGCAACATTTGCAACTAATGTAATTCGCTCGTCTCACTCGTCTGTGTGCCATGCTTGCCAGTGCAGTGTGTGAGTGAACCACCTCAGTTTTCCTATGTATCCTAGCCCGAGAGCCAGACACAAAAAGCGTGACAACAGTGCAGACACATAGAGTTCTACTTCAGCTTGTAAACGGAGCGAGCATACTTGACTCCCTCACACCACATCAGCCAGTCAGCATCAGCAGTCGGTGTGTGTTGCTTTGCTATTATTTTAGAGTTTTGCTATTATTATTGTGGATTTGTGAAACGTCGTGGTCGTGGTCTTGTATTCGGCAGACTTGAACCATCCATCCGCAGAGATTTTTTTCACTTGTACTACTTACTTACTACCCACCACCACTCCATCCGCATCCTTCAGTTCCTTCCCGTGGAATGTAGGGAGAGGACCCTGTTTTTGTTTCGCTTCAAAACCCTGTAACAAGAGTCTGCGAATTCCCTACACATTTTTCAGACTATTGCACGTTTTTTTCTTCATAGAGAGAAACCAAGAAGAGGAAAAGGATCTGAATCAAAATTGCAGTGCTGCTATTAGGCAAATCTATAGACTAGAGTAGAATTTTAGCCAAACGTAAGTGCAGTGTTCCAGATAGTGGTTTTGAAAGGGTTGCACCCTTGTCTTGCTTCCATATAGGTATTTCTAAAATTGGAACATTGTATATCGAACTGACTGCAGTCTGTCTGCAGAAAACAAAAAAGTGTGTGCATTGTTTGCTACTAACATATTCTATTGTTCATTGTGTAGGTGTCATCCTTTATGTTATGGACTTAAATGTTCATCTTCCGACAAATCTGTTGTGCACAATAGTAGTGATAACTTTGAACTAGCAGTGTAATTAAGTAATTGACATTAACTAACAATTACAGCATTAATTGTGTATTGCTTGAAGCTGGGAGAAATAATGAGTTAAAATTGCAAAAAAGCCGAGTAATAAATAACAATAGGCACCTTACCGCCACCTACACACACAACTGCACCTTTTGAAAAAGTCATCCATGCTTCAGCTGAAATGAATAAGCCGCTGCTTGTTGCTACACTGCAGGTAAGATTTCAATTCATTTTTACTAATTCACCATTCACTAGTCCAGCAGGTTGATGTATATTCAGTCAGTAGTTCAACAACATTTTGCGAGGAGCCTCAGGCCAACATGTGCAGTTGGGAGAACGGGCAAATCAAAGTCAAGTTTTTACCTTGCGTCATAATATTTTGTATCCATCCATATCAGTCTTTATTTGGTGGGTAGTTTCTATTTTAATGGAGTTTCTAAATGATTAGCTTTGTTTTATTTGTCTTGCCCGTTGCCTGACAATTTTTTTAAGGGAGCTAGTGAGTTGTAATTTATTTTTTATCTGCCAATCAGCTTCAGCTGCTAACCATGGATGATGGTTGCATAATGCATACATCATCCATGGTTGGTAACACTTTATATCTTGCATTTTATTATTTGTCAAGTTGAGAGCTAATTGTAGTAGAATCCGGGCTATAAAATAGAAGGTATTTGTCGATTCATTCTTTAATTAACTTTTGCCATTAGGAAACTTCACGATTAACCTCATGTTTGTTTGCATGTATTACTTACCTAAAGTCAATTCTGCATGAACAGTGACATTGAACGTGAATCAATGATCATTACTCGTTGCAAATTCTTGTAAAGAAGCCCAAGCCGTTTTCTGTCGCTTGTGTGATGTGTATCTACCTACCATGATCTTCAAGGGTCATTTTGCATATCGCAACAGCTATCACTGAAGTATTAAAGTACTATTAGAGATGCTCAGGGTCTTCTGCCTCTGTTCTGTCATGCTTTTATTTGTGAACACTTTATATTAAGACGGAAAGTTGAATTGACCAACTGTTCTAGTGAAGTATTGTACATGTCAATCCTGTCAATGCTAATTGCTAATTGATATTTTGTCTCACGACTAGTTAGTTACATGAAAATGCAGATATATCATTAAATTTCAGGGACGAACAGACAGGCTCCTGAATCAAGAATTGCAAAAATTTAAAGTTGTCTTAGTCTTGCGGTTAGTTATTTGTCACGCATAATGAAAGGTTGCCTCTCAGAAACATGGCTAGTAAAATGTAAAATCAAAAGCACATTAAAAAGACATAAAATCAACGACAATCATACATTACTTCTGCTTTTCTTAAGCCACCTGTGCGTGTCGAAAGTCAACATGTGTAAGGACATTGAGCAAACCACGACACTGTGTCAGTTACTTACTACTAATTTAACTGCTAATTTAAGTTAAAATTTATGACTTAATACCAATGTACCAAATACCAAGCAGCAACGAGCTAGCGGCAAAGTACATTACGCAAAAGTTTTCCATTCTCTAAAATAAGCATAAAATACTCCTTATAAGTTATTCTTGCATCTTGTAGAGATGCGTTTCTTGAAAATTGTTACATCAATGAACTTGTTAAAAAAGTATCGTTCATCAAGTGTTGTCCATTCTGCCTGAAGAAGAAAGTAAATAAAGATGTGATGTGAAATGCGGCAATAATGGAGTGAAAAGATGAAAAGAAACAAATGAGGTGTTTATTGTCATCATTATAATTTTCTATCACTATTCAGTCTGGTGTCTCGGAAATCGATTCTAATTCAATCTTCTTAGCCTGTTCTAATTTTACATGCTTGATCTAAAGATTATTTAGCATCTTTTATCGATGTAATACTTGTAATATTGACAGACACAACAAAAGGGCAGTCTAACCACACACCACTAAATCATAATTATTATTATTATTATTATTTAGTAGCAGTCATAGTAGCAGTTTATAATCAGTCAGTTATTCAGTTGTTCATCATCATCATATTATGCGAATAAGAAGGATGGGCCTAATGGCTCTTGTTTTATATTGAAGGATAAATTAAAGAGTAGCTACATGTAATTTAATAATTTAAGCGATATTAGCATTGATATTATTATTATTACTACGTACGTGTGATCAACTTGTTTGTTTTTTACGTACCTATCTACATATCCAACCAACCCATCAACTTTATTTTTTGTTTCAATTTGCAAGGGTGGCGGCAGTGACAACAGAAAACCTTGTTTGTGTTACATAGTATACCTAGTATTACTAAATACTTCTTTTACGCTTAAGTAAGCTGTAAGTAAGCTCACAGGTGAGGTTCAATTAAAACAGAAAAAAACAGTGTAAAAATATATTAAAATGAATGAAGCCGTCACCCCATTAAAATACGTAATGGAAAATTGCTCCAGATTCCCCTCAGCGAAAAACATTAAAAAATTCAGCAACATGGAAGAAATAAATGAGTTGTTTTTATTCCGTATTCGTGCCTATCTTTGTCCTTTCTTCTTCTTCTGTAAGTAACAACACCATATAACATATGCATATTAACTAAAGGCGTCATTCATTCTGCGAAGCTGATAATCTGATTTGTTTGCTTGGTGGATGTTACAATATTTACTTAAAAAATAGGCAGGTAACGATAAGATTACTATATGTATACCGTTTACGCTGTATATATACTGTCACTGTATACTTGTATCATGACATTTATATTATTAAATTTATTATGTGGTGTGGTAACTTATTTACATGGATTCACTATTAAATTAAAGCTACGCCGCAGATTTAAAGTGGCTGGTCCATGTACCCTACTTACCACCGCTATAGCTATTGCTACTATTTAACTTAATAAGCGACTATGACTAGAACTTTTAACAATTTTTTTGCTCCCAGCGTTCCTCCTTGAACGCCAGACAGCCTGTTGCCAATCATTCCACCACCACTGCAGTGCACAGATGTACTGTATACTATGCCGGATCATCATCAGCCCATATCCTGGCCTGCCAAAAAGTTCACAGTTCACTTTCGGCAGGCAAAGAAACAGAAAAGGGTGATCATCATGTTGTTTATAATAACAACTTTAGCAGCAGTTTCGGGTACTTCAAACAAATCACCATTAAAATCTGAAAATTGTTGTCTGTCTGTCTCTACTTCTGTCTATATGCCGTATAAATTATTATTATTATTTTACGTAAAATGATGATGGAACTCTATCCAGTTTTTTTACTGTTTTTTAACTGTGGCTATGGCACTTTCGTCCTTCCTTTTTGTCGTTTCTCTCAATTCAATTTCGGTTATCTATCCAAATTTTTTGTTTACGCTGCTTGCAACAAAGTATACCTACGCAAAATTGAAGACGTAGTTTTTGGGTTATTTTAGTTAATGGTATAGATAGACATTTCTTGTATATGTTTTTATATAATTATTGTTTAAACGTATGGGTGTTCTCTTCTGTTTTCAATATGCGTAAATCGATACTGGCACGAAGCAAGAGAAACAGAAATGCATTCTTTAATTTATTGATGTGTTTTCGCACTTTTTTATTTTGCTATTTATCGTATCAAGTAGTTATTTCGGTTTAACAGCCATCATTTGAATATTGCCATTGTGTTATCATGATGACTTGTTTGGATTTCAGTATCTTACCATTGTTACACAACTCAGCAGCTAGAGAAGTATCAAATGTGAGGATGATACTGACTGATTGCTTTTGGGCAGGCATATATTATACGACAACAGTATATGTACATCAGTCAAGGCTTTCCACTTCATAACTTTGACACTTTTTGACTAACAGCATATTATAATGGATCTGCATTCTGGATGGACTTCATCTCCCAATCGTTTAATATTTGAATGCCCAATTACATTTTAAACAAGCAAAGCAAACCATCAACTATTGGGTTATTCTATTTATCCTTCTTGATTTATTGATACTTGTTGTTGTCACTCAATCAGCAAAAGTTAGTTTTTGTTCGCTGGATAAGATGTGTGGTGGCGATGATGATAATAAAAACCAGAGATAAACTCAAACTGTATATTGTATTAGACAAGCATTTTACAGAGTTTATTCAAACTGTACAAGCAGGATTTTCTGGATTCACTATCATTTTACCATATTATTATTCAATTTTGGTAAAGTCCATCTCTTTTTGTCTTTCTGTTTTTATACAAGACTTCAATGGAGTTGACGCTTGAATTAATCTAGAGCTTATATAAGTGCAGAATGCAAAACTGATATTTTCTCAAAATTTAACTGCATAAAGAAAAGATAAAAAGATAACCATTTTGTAAATGGTGTTGACGATTGAATTAATCTAGAGCTTATATAAGTGCAGAATGCAAAACTGATATTTTCTCAAAATTTAACTGCATAAAGAAAAGATAAAAAGATAACCATTTTGTAAAACAAAAGTTGCAACTGTAACCAAAATAACAGAGATTTGATGATGTCTCGATGAATTTTTTGAGGAGAATGCTTTCCTTTTCAAAACACTGGAAACGCTTAATCAACCAAGTATTTTTTATAAAGGATAAGTGAAGATAAAAAAGTCCATAATAAAACGACATATAACCAAAACCAGAAAAACAGAGATCGTATCGTATGTCACACCAACGCCATATGTCAGCCATCATAATAGTAAATGTTGTTTTGTTACAAACAAGAAAACAAATTCCTACATTGCGATACTAGTATAGTATTTCTGGAGGAACGGTTGTGTATGGAGATGTATGCATTGTCCTGGTGTACTAAAGTTTTCGTAATCAAATTAAGTAATCGACTAGATCTGATCTGGTTGTGTAGTATGTAGTAGTACACTATTTAATACGATATGGTATTATGTTTACGGTTGCGTCAATTTAATGTCATTTATATAAAAACTAGGCTTTATTTCCAGGCCCACCCCATTCCCCAATGAAATCATCCAAAGTTTGCAGAGAAGCTGATATATCTTAAATAGTTGGGCTTGTTATTATGTACCAAGAGGCGAAAGCATTCAATTCGGCTAGTTGTTGCTGGTTTCGTCATGTCCGTCCATCTGTCTATACCATAATTATCTCAAGACCTGTAAATCGCAGGTGCAGGTGGCTGAAATTTTTGTATGCTCAATGTATAATTGGTTCCTTGTAGTTAACTTACTTGTAAACGCTGAAAGTTTTGGGTAGGCGTAACTATTCTATAGATGCTTGGTATGTTTTTTGATTGCATTTTTGGAGCACTTTGAAATGTTTTAATTTAATATAAAAAATATTATACCTACTTATTTATTTGCTTTCGCTACTTTCATACGACTGTCTTTTACAGTTTTGCTTGTAATGGTGTAAACTGGTTGTCATTGTAGTGTAGAAGTAGAAATAGCAAAAAGCAAAGCAAGAAAATGACCAATGGAGTGCATGAAGTAAATGTTTAAAATTATGTGCTGATAAAATAACCACTAATCCTGTTGATAGTAACAAGGAAAGGTCAAACTCTATCGTACTAATCCCTATAACAGCAATAAAGTTAGTTCTTATGACATCTCACTATTATTGTTATTATTATGAAAGCATGCATGAATGCGTGGTTGGTTAGTAATTCTGTTCAATCGGAGTAGCAGACTCACTGGTGTCTAAATATCAAAAGCAAAAGAATTCAATTCTTAGTACAACTACGTGTTACACCACATTGCATTGGCTTTTTTGTTAGGATTTTTAAAAGATTCTTTTAAGATTCATCCGGTGTGATGGTGTGGCAAATATACTATTTCTTGGATAAAAACGTCAATAAAGTAGAAAAAAGTTTGTGTGAGCAGATAAAATACAGATGCGAATTGCATTACTTAACTGGTGTGTAAAAGTTAGACTTTTGCCTTGTCTCAATCCTGTTCCGCTCATAAAGCGTAGTTCATGGTTGTCTCTGCACTTTTTTGCAAAAGGTTTTATGTTTCATGCTTGCTTTCATAATATTAGGTAAGTATGTTTGTTTGTTTTACTATTTTACTCTTTGCTTTTTTTGTGTATAAGATTGAAAAAAGTTACATAGCCACCACCTAAAGGCATTATGTGTTTTGCACATGACAAACGTTATAAGGTATTTTCTTCTTGTTTTCTGAATGTTCTGGGTTTGGTAGTAGAACAAGTGACATACGATGTTCCAAAAGAATGAGACCAGTTTTTTTGAGAACTTCAAAAATGGCTTTGTTTTCGATATTTGAAAGTAGAACAAGAACAGTAGGATGGCATGGGCATGGTATAAGATGGAAGAAAAAATGCAAAACAACACAAGATGTACCATAGCAACCAACCAGTGTTTCATGTTTATACCAAACTTTCAATTCTTTCAAAACAAAGAGAAAAAGTGCTCAGTTTGCCAGAACTTTTCTATCTCTCTGACGACGAGGGCAAAGTTTCCAATCCTGTAATTTTTGTTGGATGGGGGCACAACTGAATTTAAAAGTGGGAAGAAGGATTTAATGTCTGCAAGCAAGCTTTTGTGAGAGAATCAGCTTGAAAGTGGTTGATAGGAACGTGATTGGTAAACGTAATAAAAAAATAACACTTTGAGTGGTTACTTTATTTTTGCTTCTTCTCGAATATGTAATAAAGATAAGACCAGTTCAAGGGAAGAAAATATGTAGAGAGAGATGATGAGCAAAGTATGTACGTGCATGTGAGGAATTTGCCTCGTCTGTTGTTTGATAAGAGATGCTCTGCTCAACAAGAGTACAGCATATGCCCATGAAATGGAACATAATATGTAGCAGTTAGGATATAATTAGCAATTTAATGCTGCTGATAATATGTATCGCCCTCGTGTCAACTTGTTTATGCAATTTGGATCTAACATCAAATAACTTTTTTTCTAAAACGATTTTCGACTTTGGAATAGTGATGATGATGAGGGTTATACAAAAATCTCTGTTGCCAATAAATTACAAAAAAAAACGTAAATTCAATGACGAGTGGCTACTGGCGAGAGAAGTTGCATGCATAGATTTGTTCAATACAGTTGATATACCATATAGTATATTACGTCTTCCTTGGTGGTGAGGAGATGAGATGATGGCAAAAATGCAACAGAGAAAGAAAGCAATGATCGTACATGGCATGGTAGTATAGTACTAGTATTTATGATGTGGTTTGACTGTGTGCTTGCTGATGGTTGCGAATTGCGATTACGACGACTTGACTAGCATTTAGCACGGACGAATGTTGCATTTTTTTGAAGGGTCGAACAAATAAATGGCGATTTTGGTGAAAGATTTATGAAAGTGTTGTTGTGAACAACGTTGGAAAGCTCTTGATGTTTTTTGTGCTGCTTGCTGCATGTTTTGTTCGTCTGTCGTGTCCGTGCCTTTTTCATTTCAAATTTCACAGTTTTTTTGCAAAACATTTAAAACTCGCCTTTGAACACGGACAGTTTATATAGGTATATAGTCCATGTTATATGTGTTCTTCGGTTGATAGAGGTTGTCGATAGGGGAAGCTGCTGATTGACAATGTAACTGCTGCCGATGTTTTTGGTCTCTCATTTTGAGTGAGTGGGAAGGGGTTTCGCTATTATCAAATATCGACTGATGAACAAGGAGAAGCGTTATTTTTGACGGCTGAAATAAGCGGTTTTGACCAGACCATTCTGGCTTTTTATTTATGAATTGATGTCCAACTACCTAATGTTCAGTTTGAATGGCCTATTAGTTATCAACTTCACTTTGATGACTGTTGTCAGTTGATGATGGTGCGGAGGGGAAGATGTGGTTGCGTGACGTAAATTTATCTCTCTCTATCTCTCTCTCCTCGCAATTGCTTTTCATTCATTAAGATCAGTTTATTTTCAAATTTTATGTTGACAGTTAAACAAAGTAGTACACATTAACCAACACATTCCTTCCTTCTCTTTCTCCACAAAAATTACTTGGGACAAACATTCTGAACACAATTAATTTTTATTTTTTTTGTTTGATGCAATAAACGTAGCATCATCTTCATCTTTCATGCATTTGGCTGGTGCTATTTAATAGATCATTCATGGAGGGGTGGTGATTCAATCGGATTAATCGGATTACGAATGGTGCTGGCGGATATAAAGTAATGAATCGAATCGAATGTCATTGACAGAACAAGCAGCAGGCTTCTGGCTTCTCCTTCCATATTTTTTTTTTAATTTACGTCACGTAACCACCATATCATGTTTTGTCGTTGAATGTGCAGATTTTGTGTATCATTTTCTTTTTATTAAGCAGCGAAAGCAATTTTGCTGCTTTATGTGAATGTCCATGTCTGTCCGTCTGTCTGTCCGTCTGTCTGTCTGTCTGTCCGTCTGTCTGTCCGTCTGTCAACACGATATCTCGAAAACGATAACAGCTATTCCAATTCTGTTTTCAGCAAT